>JAECMU010112146.1:0-11103 GCA_016106625.1 Dracogyra subfuscus
GAGAGAGAGAGAGAGAGAGAGTACCCTTTTAACATGTCCCTATACCACTAATGTTTAGGCATGTCCATCCTGATCCTGACCTCTGGATAGCCAGTGGTCTGGTCCAGGACAGAACACACGTTTGAAACAAATTATTTCAGTCTCAGAGATCGACAATCAGTCCCAAACTGGGGAAAAAGGCTTTTTCCCCACCCTTGCCATAATCAATTGTGTGAGAAAATGTTACCTGTAGTTGTTCTGCCATTACAGATGATGGAATTGATGTAAATATGTTGGGGATGGTGTTTGTTTTCATGTGTACATAAAGAAAAACGATATTGTTAGGGTTATTAACTTAGTAAACAAATTATTTGTAGGGGTTTCGATCCTGGTGATCAATACAATAGATGTATGGTCCTAATAATTCAAAACCTTCTAATATTCATATAATTCTAAGCGAATGTATAACAAAAAGCTAATAGAGTGGTGTAAACTGATTATAACCGATGATGAAATTCCAACCGATTTCTAACTCTAGGAGAAAATGTGTCAAACATGTAGCTGTGTGTTAAACATGTAACTACGGGTATGTTAAACTTGTAACTGTGTTAAATATGTAACTGTGTGTTAAACTTGTATCTGTGTTAAATATGTAACTGTGTGTTAAACGTATAACTGTCTGTTAAACTAATAATTGTGTGTTAAACATGTAACTGTGTGTTAGACATGTAACTGTGTGTTAAACATGTAACTGTGTTAAACTTGTAACTTTGTGTTAAACTTGTAACTGTGTTAAATATGTAACTGTGTGTTAAACGTATAACTGTCTTTTAAACTAATAATTGTGTGTTAAACATGTAACTGTGTGTTAAACATGTGACTGTGTGTTAAACTGGTAACTGTGTGTTAAACATGTAACTGTGTGTTAAACGTGTGACTGTGTGTTAAACTGGTAACTGTGTGTTAAATGTATAACTGTGTGTAATGGAGTGTTAAATGTGTAACTGTGTGTTAAAAGTGTAACTGTGTGTTAAATGTATAACTGTGTGTTAAATGTATAACTGTGTGTTAAACATGTAACTGTATGTTAAACGTCTAACTGTGTGTTAAATATGTAACTGTGTGTTAAACTGGTCATTGTGTGTTAAATGTGTAACTGTGTATTAAACATGTAACCATGTTTAAACTTGTATATGTGTGTTAAACATGTAACTGTGTTAAACTTGTAACTGTGTGTAACTGAGTGTTAAACGTGTAACTGTATGTTAAAATTGTAACAGTGTGTTAAAAATGTAACTGTGTGTTAAAATTGTAACAGTGTGTTAAACATGTAACAGTGTGTTAAACATGTAACAGTGTGTTAAACATGTAACAGTGTGTTAAACTTGTAATAGTGTGTTAAACATGTATATGTGTGTTAAACATGTAACAGTGTTTTAAACTTGTATACGGTATGTGTGTTAAACATGTAAGAGTGTGTTAAACTTGCATATGCTTGTTAAGCTTAAGTCTAGTACCGGTAACTGACAAACCTGCATGTCCACTGCCATGACAGCCATCTCAAATTGATTCTTTCCCAGCCTCTGTAGTCTCTCCAGGATTTCTCTAATAGTTCTCTCACAAGCCTCCTGGGGTGTTAAATTCTAAAATGTACAGAATATTACATTTTAAAATGTTAAATTTTTTATATACTAGTATTTTGAAGTCCTTTATTTTTGTGGACTTAAATGTTCGTGGGTACTTAAGTTCATGAATCGAAAAAGTAGTATCATAAATTCATATTACATGTAATATGTATTTGATTTTCCCTATGTTCTTAAATTAGTTCACTGTGCTACATTGTAGTTCACGAAATACATGAAAATCAAACATCCATCAAATAAAGTGATTTAACAGTACTATATAATCATATGTATAATTAATAATTTTTAAAAAGAAGGATAATTAATCAATTCCATAAAGACTACAAATGCTTTTATCTTTTATACATTTTTTAAAGAATGCAATAAACATTTAACACAGTTACATGTTGACTTTTTTATTTCATTTGGACATCACAAAAATATTGTATGGATGATGATAAATTCAAGCATGGTATGAGAAAGTAGACATTGAGGGTGGTGGGGGGTGGGGGGGGGTGGGGGGGTGGGTGGTGGTGGTAGGCTGACTTTTATCAAGTGTACAAAGCACTGTTTCTAGGGAGTATGCTCCAACATAAGATTTCTAAAACTAGATGTCCTGACATATAATTTCCTGCATTCTACAAGTAAAATTCATCTCTGCCTTAAGATTTACTACCAATAATATTTTTGATCCACTGTGCCTGGAGTTGAATGATGAAGCTGCAGTATTCTCCTTTCAGAATGAGACTATTTGACACAACCGTGCTCCACACTTGCTGTTAGTTGTGAGCTATCTTTGGTATCTACTGGATGTCAAACATTTGGAAATTTGGATACGTACAGCATTAAACCCAACCATATTTTCCAATTAATAGCCAAGCTAGAGATTTTCGAAGCTATCTTTGAGCTATAGGTAGCACTCCACCAAATAGCATCTCCGCTGGGTCAAAGTTCGAAGTGACCCGAACTTTTAATGGAGGATTTAAAGCTGTGAGTCCAGCCATTGGTGATAAATGTGACAGTGGTTGCTTGCATCAAGTACAGTTTTATGTAGGTAATAAATGCAGTTTTATTTTATGCAGTACCAATGTGTCAGGCACATTTGTGCTTGAAACATACACAGGGTGCCTGTAACACTTAGCACTACCATTTTGTGCGGAATTGACGGGGATTGTAACAACATCCTGTTATCTCGAAAATGAGCCATGAAAGGTGCCATTTAACTCAGTTACTACTTTGGGTGAGGTGGTGTAGTATTCATATCTATGGTTCGTATTTTGGTTGATACATTGGTGGAGTACTACCTATAGTAGTTTTAGGCCAATATCTTAACACTGTCACCAATGGGATTTTAATTGGTATAGTCCAACCTATATGAAATGGCTCTGACATCACTACAACACATGACATCACTACAACACATGACATCTATAGTTAACATGCAAATTACTGTAATGTACTAAAACATTTTTGTCTGGCCACAAAATTGGTTATAAATAATATTTCATCCGATTCTACAACGTAAGCTTATAAATACTTTTTTTTATATAGTTTTTGGTGTAACAATCTCACTAAAATTTTATGTTGCTAATATGCCACTTATTTTGATTTCGCTAAATTTTATGATTGTTAATATTTGATGATTTACAGTACCCCCAAATCCAATATAACTACCTGTTCTAAAAATTGCACCACTTTAAAACTGGGACAAAATTTTAGAATTTCATCTCCATCACCAGTAGAACAGGCTGCCCCAACACTGGCATCTAAAAAAACCAAGAGAGACGAACAATTTGAGTTTGTAAAACATTTCATTTAATTTCAACTTATTTTTGTGCTTATATCCCAAAACGGTTCAAACACAGCTCAGCTACCTGGGCTGTCTGTCCAGGACAGTGGGTTAATTGTTAGTTGGTTAGTGAGAGAGAAGAGGGTGTAGTGGTCTTACACCTACCCATTGAGTGGTTAAAATTCGCTCTGGGTGGGAGCCAGTACCGGGTTGTGAACCCTGTACCTACCAGCCTTATGTCTGATGGATTAACACTCAACACATTATAATGACGGTTATATCAACGTCGGACATATGGTTATGTCGAGAAAAAACCCCAGTGGTTAGCTGACTGGGGATCGATCCTAGACCGACCGCGCATCAGGCGGGCACGTAAAAGATAAATGAGTCAAGCTGCCATAGAGGAGTGGGGCTTGAGGGCCTAATCCTAGCGAATGTTTGAAATAAAGATAAGAGGCTCAATTTGGAAAGGAAATAAATTCTTTTATTTAACAATGCACTCAACACATTTTATTTATGATTATGGCATCCGATATATGGTTTACGGATCACACAATTATTGATGGAAGAAACCCACTGTCGCCACTCTCTTTTCTATACCGGCCTCAGTGGTGTCGTGGTCAGGCCCTCGGGCTACAGGCTGGTAGGTACTGGGTTTGGATCCCAGTCGAGGTATGGGATTTTTAATCCAGATACCGACTCCAAACCCTGAGTGAGGGCTCCGCAAGGCTCAATGGGTAGGTGTAAACCACTTGCACTGACAATTGATCCATAACTGGTTCAACAAAGGCCATGGTTTGTGCTATCCTGCCTGTGGGAAGTGCAAATAAAAGATCCCTTGCTGTTAATCAACATAAGAGTAGCGCATGAAGTGGCAACATCGAGTTGTGTCTCAAAATCTGTGTGGCCCTTAACCATATGTCTGACGCCATATAACCATAAATAAAATGTGTTGAGTTTGTCGTTAAATAAAACATTTCTTTCTTTCTTTTATCTTTTCTATTAGCAGCAAGGGATCTTTTATATGCACCATCCCGTAGACAGGATATGCTCAATTTAGTGTTGGATAATGTGGATGAGGGTCAAATGTGACCCGGACCCGAGTACCCGACACTTACATTATAGAATCTAAGGAATAAAGTAAAATAGCATTATGCATCTTAATTCCACTGCCAAGCATGGATGCCAAATTATGCCATTGTATTGCATTCCACACCTTCGACTTTTGTTTTCCCCATGTCTCATAACTCTATATGATGTAACCAGCAGCAAGCATATGGTAAAATGATGTAAATTAAAACATTTTTTAAATGAAAGTGTTCTTCCTTGCATGGGTACTAGAGTCTTGCTAGACTCGGCCCATGCCCGAGTACTCTTTGAGATTCCAGTGGGAGGGGTTGGGGTGGAGTGGAGTGGGGTGGGGTGGGTGTGTGTGTGGAGTGGGGTGGTGTGTGTGTGTGTGTGTGTGTGGAGTGGGGTGGGGTGGGGGTGTCAGAGGATCTTGTGATCACCCTATGGATCCGGTAATGACTCATTAGCTTTTCTACTATGGGACCTACATTGTATGTGGTAAGGTAAGGTATTTTCTAATTTTCACTTGAAGAAAGTTTTTAAAAATGTAAAAACAAAAATATCTACAGTAAAACTGGTATGAAAGAAAGAAAGAAAGAAATGTGTTATTTAATGATGCACTCAACACATTTTATTTATGGTTATATGGCGTCAGACATATGGTTAAGGACCACATAGATTTTGAGAGGAAACCCGCTGTCGCCACTTCGTGGGCTACTCTTTCCGATTGGCAGCAAGGAATATTTTTATTTACACTTCCCACAGACAGGATAGCACAAACCATGGCCTTTGTTGAACCAGTTATGGATCACTGGTCGGTGTAAGTGGTTTACACCTACCCATTGAGCCTTGCAGAGCACTCACTAAGGGTTTGGAGTCAGTATCTGGATTAAAAATCCCATGCCTCGACTGGGATCTGAACCCAGTACCTACCAACTGATGGCCTAACCACTACGCCACCGAGGCCTGTAAAAACTGGTATGAAATACTGAATCTGATCAATATTATGTATATTACAAACCTGCATACAGACCACAGCCGGGCAAGGCACTATCTCCAACCCTGCCAGGAAACTTGCCTGCCATACCACTTGTGCTCACACCTACATAAAAATTAAATAAAAACACAAATAGTCATACAGTTTATTACACTCATTTAAAACTTTTGGCTTTCTTCTTTTATGTATTAATATATTTACCTTTTGGGGTTTTCCCTTGTAAGGAATCATAAAACATTCATTCATGACAATAGATAACTTTTGTGAAACGATATTAACTTTAAAACAAAATTAAACTTGAATAATTTATTAAATTTACCATCAATTTATCAAAGGTCATGGTATGTGCTGTCCCATCAGTGGAAAAGTACATGTACATACCACAGCCTTTGATATATCAGTCATGATGTACTTGCTGCAACGAGAAATAGATCAATGGGCCCCTGATGGGGATTGATCCCACATCGCTGTTTTGTTGGATGCACTTACTTTTAAAATGCAGGTGATGCTGACAGAAATGTGGAAGTAAAAAACGCCAACAATGCCGAATTTACCAGCCTCAGTGGCGTCGTGGTTAGGCCATCGGTTTACAGGCTGGTAGGTACTGGGTTCGGATCCCAGTCGAGGCATGGATTTTAAATCCCGATACTGACTCCAAACCCTGAGTGAGTGCTCCGCAAGGCTCAATGGGTAGGTGTAAACCACTTACACTGACCAGTGATCCATAACTGGTTCAACAAAGGCCATGGTTTGTGCTATCCTGCCTGTGGGAAGCGCAAATAAAAGATCCCTTGCTGCTAATCGTAAAGAGTAGCCCATGAAGTGGCAACAGCACGTTTCCTCTCAAAATCTGTGTGGTCCTTAACCATATGTCTGACGCCATAACTGTAAATAAAATGTGTTGAGTGCATTGTTAAATAAAACATTTCTTTCTTTCTTTTTTCTTTCAATGCCGAATTATGAATCTTTGTTATCAAGCACCAGTTGCCGTGATGAGTATTCAGAATATGTTAATGGTCTGTATTTTCATTAATAAAACAATATGAAGAGCAACATCTGTATTTTTTAATCTGCTTACATTATCATTATTTTACAAAACACAATAATAGTGACAAGGTTTTTGTTAATGCTGCATACGTTCCAAAAAACTATTGTTTAAACAATAAAAAAAGAAGCATATGATTTATTGAATTAGTATGTTGTATTTGACAATTTGAGGATGTTAATGTCAGTTGTAAATATGTTTTACAGTTACAAATACTTAAAACAAAACAGTAGTGACAAGGTTTTTGTTAATGCTGCATACGTTCCAAAAAAACTATTGTTTAAACAATAAAAAAAGAAGCATAAGATTTATTGAATTAGTATATTGTATTTGACAATTTGAGGACGTTAATGTTGGTTTTACAGTTATAAATATCTGTTTTACAGTTGCAAATACTTAAAACACAACAGTAGTGACAAGGTTTTTGTTAATGCTGCATTCTTTCCAAACAATTATTGTTTAAACAATCAAAAAAGAGAAGCATTTATTGAATTAGTATGTTGTATTTGACAGTTGTAAATATTCATTTTACAGTTGTAAATATCTGTTTTACAGTTGCAAATATCCGTTTACTGTTTCCGAATCACTTCACCAGCAAAACACAATTTGTGACAGTAAAACAAGCATTAACCTCAAATGGTCAAATAAAACACGGTTATCCCCTCATTTTATAGTATATCAGGGCTTCTAGAATTTTATAAAAATCCACTAGCCATGGGATCAATGATTTTTCAAATTTACTAGCCATGATTAAAAATTCACTAGCCTTACTTTACTGGAGTTAAAAACTATTTATTAATAGTAATATAGTAATAATATCACCTAAAGTATGAGATAGAGCTTAAAAACACTACGACTGGGTGATGGCGGTGGGGGCAGGATATTCATATTTACAAAATAGCCTTACATGCAGCACTTGTCAACTTTTTTTCACTAGCCATCAGGCATGGCAATAGTGGTTATTTATTAGCACAACATCAGGGTTTGAACTAAACGGTCGTCTGATCGCCCCTGGTGACTGAAAACGACGACGGGCAACTGAAAGCCCATAGTAAGGTTACCCGCCTGGCGACCGATTTTTAAAAGCAAAATGTGAATCAATAATTAATAAATAAATGTAAGTATTATTTGGGCAAGTGAAAATTGCACTGGGCAAGTGAAAGTGCTGTCACCACTTGCAACATTGAATATCACTAGACATGAGAGTGGGGCTACCATAATCTAGAAGCCCTGTATAATATAGACAAAACTTTGACACACCTGCACACACATGCTCATCTTTAACTGCCAGTACACCGAGAGTGTCATGTATCCCAGTTTGACTTGGAACACCTGGTGTCTGTGGTTTCTGAAAATACAAATTAAACATACTAATGAGCCATTCATAATTTTCAACATTTTCACAAGTGTACAAAGCTTACACTTTTGACCAACCCCTCCCCAACCTAAAAGTGAACATCCCTAAATGAAAAATTGTTGATCGACATTTTTCATTTTCAATAAAAGTTTATGCTGGCCCCTTAACCCCCCCCCCCCCCCACACACACACGTACGGTTTGTACACTTAAGACACATCACCACTATTTCATGTGTTGTTACTTTTAGTCCGGTGGCTTAGCA
Organism: Dracogyra subfuscus; assembly: GCA_016106625.1. Lineage (NCBI taxonomy): Eukaryota > Metazoa > Mollusca > Gastropoda > Neomphalida > Peltospiridae > Dracogyra > Dracogyra subfuscus. The sequence continues at coordinate 8,124 of JAECMU010112146.1, forward strand.
AAAAAATCGTGACACGCTGGTCCAAAGCACCAAATTTGGTATACTTGACAGTTAGGCTGTACACAAACATAATTCGATGAGGTGACCCCCGGATTAGTATTTTTCAAGATGGCCGCCATCATCATTATCAGAAATAGGTTTTGTCGCTATAACTTTTAAACTAAATTACATTAAGAAGTGAAAACAGTGTATATATCTACTACTTGAATGGTGTTATTGGTTTCATAGTCATTAAAATAATATTTATCGATATTCCAAGATGGCCGCCACCACCATTATAAGAAATCACCCTTTTCAACATAACTTTTACATTATTAACCTTATAAATGTGAACCAATGTCTATACCCATTATTTCAGGGTCAATATATGTGTTAATACTGATTTTAAATAGGCTGATATTATAGTTGATCATATTCCAAAATGGCTGCCACCGCCATTATTAAAAATTACCCATTTCACCATAACTTCAACACTATACTAAAAGTTTGAGACATACAAACATAATATATACCTATTATTACATGATATGTGATGATATTGGATTTACTGTGATTAAAATCATATTTCTCCATATTCCAAGATGGCCACCCATGGAATGAACAGTAAAACACAAAATGTTCTTCAAATGTCAAGGATATAGGAAACTATTGTCTGAATCTAATTAAAATTAGCTCCACTATTACATGTGGATCAATCAAAACCTTACTTGCAGAATCATGCCAGCGAAAATAATTTGAAAACATCCCAGTTATCCTGAGGGTATACGACATGTTTCGTGTGAATTACGAATGCCTTAAAACATGTTTTATTTTATTAAATAAATAATTTGTAATGTAACACTGAAGACTGATTTAATTTTAAAATAATAATAATAATAATTTGTAATGTGAAATTGAAGACTGGTAACCAATCCCGTACGTAGGCCTACTGGTATGGTTCACTGTACTCCGGCCTCTAAAATAGACTCGCCCGATATTTTAATAATTTGTATGCTCCCAAATAATGTTTTAAAAGGCAAAGTGTGATTGGTCAATATTTAAATTATTATTTACAGACGAAATATTTACCTGGACATAGTAGACTACACAGTGCTGTTAGCAATCTGATTAAAATTAGTTCTACTGGTCTAAATAAAGCATTTGTAATTCACACGAAACATATCTTATACGCTCAGGATAATTCGGAATATTTTCAAATTATTTTCAAAAACTGGCATGATTCTGCAAGTAAGGTTTTGATTGGTGGACATAAGCTCCAACTGGCTGCTGTTAGATCCACATGTAATAGTGGAGCTAATTTTACTTAAATTGCTATTGTCTGAAACTTATAATTCAATGTCATTCCATGAGATCATATTATTGGTTATTTGAATAAGCACTTATATTACTTCAGTCAGTACAAAGTATTCTGTAGTGGCACAATGCAGTGCATTTGAGTCTTGTTGTTCTGCAAACACATTTCCTTTTATAAACAGGTTCTGTCTTGCTTTCACAGTTGATCAGCTGCTTGCAAGTTTTTGATACTTCTGGTTGTGTTGTTCAAATTGGCTTCCAATGGCTGTTCGTTCTAACCCAACCAAATCTCTTCGATTTGTGCATTGGACCAAAGAAGCCTGAGTAGGTGGCAGGTTTTTCATCATTGAAGTTTTTTGCGGGAACATTTCTCTTATTAGGTCGTTTACAGTTCTACAGAACTATCATACAACATGCATGTAAAGTTCTCTGTGACTTCAAAGTGTTGATAACTGATACTCACTGTATCAAATGGGTTCACATTAGGATAAGTGAATGCCTCTGTCACAGGTGGAAATGACGTCCAAGCTTCCCAGCATATTTTCTTGGCCTTTCCAAAATACTCGGAGGCCGTATCTGATCCAGTAAAGGCATGGAATAATGGAAGAGCATAGCATCGGTCTTTTCCAAGCTCAGAGTAAATGGAATTGATATGAAAGTAGCAGAAGTTTTTGCCTTAGCAAAATGCTACCCAAAGATGAATACCAGGGTGCAACTTAAACTTTGCCAGTTGGAAATAAATGTCAATAAGAATAATGACCACATCAGTGTCTACAGTGCTTATCATAATCATTCGTTCTCCTTTTTGTGCAGCATCTGCAATATGTAGACATATTTTGGTATCTGTCTCTTCCTGGTCAGATTCTGGCATCGGCCCACTGCTGCCCTTTGTCACAACTGAATGGCCAGATGTAAAACAGACTACGTTGTCTGGTGGAAAATCAGTGGCTTCTATATCTTCAGTGAGTAGAGCAAACAATCCTCCTTTATTGGTTTTGTTATGTTAAAAAGCACCAAAGTCCTTTGGTAGCTTTGTCTGTGCAGAAACCTTTTTCTGGACACCCATATCTCTTTTTTTCACGTGTGGCCCTTTAGACTGTCGGTCTTGTAGATATCCCACACAACATCAATACGCTTACAGTTGTGAAGTTGACGATAGGCCCAGTGTCCTCCTTGCTGTACTGACCAAATGTTGAAGCATCTCCAACTAGAAGTGAATGCACCACTGCTGGGCCGTCAAATACTTTGACATCAAAGCTAGATGGAGCTTCCCGTGTTTTGGAGTACAAAAAATCCAGTAGGTTGGATTTGCAACTTGGTAATCAAAGTTTGTTATGGTCACTTAGAGATGGAGGCCATGGGCGGTTTTCGTGCATAAAGAACTCTTCCAAGTTTCAATCACGCACTGGACAGGAAATGAACAACTGGCTGAAGAGGCTATAGTCACTCTTAATGTCTTCCATTTGTTGTTTGGTCTTTGCTTTACTTTTAGCAGTGGCTTTTTATGTTGAATAAACTGTCTTTATTGTTATGTAATTTTATATTTAATACAAAACAAATAAACTACAAATGAGTAATAAACTATTTAAATACAGGTATAAAACTAGTATGACCACATAGATTTATCCTGAAATAATTGATATAAATAGTGGACATATGTAAGTCTTGTAAATCAAAACTTAGATGG
>JAECMU010112156.1:0-15029 GCA_016106625.1 Dracogyra subfuscus
TGTCAGCCTCAGAGCCAGCCTACTGGTGAATCTTACTACTACACTACCAGCACACTGGAATCTTTAACCTTGGTCACCTCCACAGCCAGCCTACTGGTGAATCTTACTAGGACACTACCAGCACACTGGAATCTTTAATGCCTAAAAATAAACTGCAGACATCTGAGACCTGGAGCGACATATATCATTAAAGTTGTAATCATTTCAGTAATTGCCATTAACTATTGGCATTTCATGAAGGAGTGAAGTAATATGCTCGTTACGAAAGTAAGCAGTTCAACAGCAGACTGCAATGCAAACAATTTCATCATCATTTCTCAAATGGCAGAAAATATTGGGGACATTTATACAGTTATTCATAAAAAATATTTAGTCTCATAAACTTTCCTACAGACAGGATAGCACATACCACAGCCTTTGATATATCAGTGAAAAACAACCAGTTAGAACAGAGAAAAAACCTGATCAGAAAATGGGTCCATGTTCCTTGACTGAAACATCCTAGGCCAACTGAGCCTTGTGACCCATAAATGAAACCTGCAACATCACATATTCTACTGCACCAAAATTCCTTCAAACCAAAATGTGCACCTTTTCTCCATATTACTTGTTCCATTCAAAATTCTACAGCACCACCACCACCCATCCCCGCCTGCTACCGATCTCGATCAGACTGCTGGTGCTTCCTTGCACCTGCCAGTGCAGGCAGTCCTTCCCCACCCACCCCGACTTTCTGTCTTGGATGGAAGAGCTTGCTTCGCAAGCTCTTGCACCCATGACAGGCGTGCGCTACAACAGCTTGCTTTGAATGAACACGTTAAACCCTATGACCTGACCTATCTACTTAGTAGTAACTACTATTTGTTACACATTTTATCAGCAATCAGTAATTTTATTGTAATTGTAAAAAAAAAAAAATAATGTTTATGAAAATTACAATAAAGGCCTCCTTTCATTATTTGATCAATACTTTTTGTGTTTTTAGACCAAATATTTCTGTCTTTGTAAAGCCATATTCATATTTTTGATTTATTTAAAAAATTATATGTGCATTTTATATTCAAGTCTTATGTTTAAAGCCAATGAATATAAGACATAAATATAAAATAAACACATACTGTTAAAAATAAACACAAAATATGAAATATGGCTTTACAAAGACAGAAGTATTTGGTCCATTATGTTTACTACTAGCTACACAATGTGTTTAATTATGAAACACTGAGCAGCTGCCTCATTGGCCCTGTCTTTCACTTGCCCTGATCGCCCTGTCAAAAATATAATTCGTATTAATACCTTCTAGACATTTCTAATCAGTTATTTCTGGATTGTCATGCTTCACCGGGCAGGTTAATCGGACTGAAGAGATGTAAATTATCAACATCACGGCCTCATCAGGTTAGATGTAGACGACTTATTATCTGTCCACCAGCATGACAAGCTCGGAACATAGCCCGGGGGTAAAGTGCTCACTTGATATGTGGTCAGTTTAGGATCAATCCCAGTCGGTGGACCCATTGGGCTATTTCCCATTCCAACCAGTGCTCCACGACTAATATATCAAAGGCTGTGGTTTGTGCATATAAAAGATCCCTTGCAACTAATGGAAAAATGTAGCGGGCTTCTTTTACAAGACTATACGTCAAAATTACAAAATGTTTGACATCTAATAGTCGATGATTAAAGGGACATTCCCGAGTTTGCTGCATTGTAAGATGTTTCCGACTAATAAAATATTTCTACGATTAAACTTACATATTAAATATATTTTCTTGTTTAGAATATCAATGTCTGTATATTTAATGTGTTTCTGGTCATCTTAATATTTGTAAGAAGCCCAAACTGAAGTTTGTCTCCAAATAATTTTGTACGTACGAAAATATATTGTTTAGGATATAAAATGAAAATTAACCTAGTACAAATATTAGAACGATCAGAAACATGTTTAATATACAGTCACTAATATTTTATTCAGAAAAATATATTTGATATGTAATCACAATCGTTAAAAAGTCTCTGTTAGCCGATAACATCTTAAAAAGTGCAGCAAACTCAGGAATGTCCCTTTAATAAATGTTCTCAAGTATGGTACAGTAAACTGAGGGGGGAAAATGTGTGTATAAATGTTACTCTGTTACACAGCTTACACACTCACACATCATTGCAAATATGCACTGCACATACCAAAGGTTATTTGTGAAATTTACATATTACAAATATGCCAATAGTACATATTTGTTCCAAAAACAGCCACACATTTACATATCAATCTGGTTTATAGTAACTTTTATTAAGAAAATGTTATATGTCTTGGTTATGTACAATTAAGCAACTTTGATTAGGCAAGTCTATATATAGAGGATTCGTAATTAATATGGTAAATATCAACAGACTATGTTAATCGGTATTTGCCGAGGCTGTGCCAAGACAAATACTGATTAACTAGATGAGGTTAATATTTGACATATTAAAAAACATGAGTAGCAAATTCTATCTTTATTTATTTAACACTTCTAAAATAACTTTTTTATTTAATAGTCAGTAAATGACAGTACTAGAATCACCTCCATCGTTAATATGACGTCATCACGATTAGCACAAATTACTTTGATTAGTGATTTCCCTAGACATTTGGCAAGGCATGGTGGACCAAACTCTTTTGGGGCATTTAAACCATTTTGTGGTACTTGTCTTTCATTAAAAATACACGTACACAAAAATTGAAATAAACATTAATGTAATTTATGTGCATGCTTTAATAAATGAATGGCATAAGATATAAAAGGCATATTTGATTAATTAATAATACCTTTTTGGGGTGTTTTATAAAGGCAATTTTAGAATTAGTGAAAAAGGCTTGTTTAATCTCAGGGCAGCATGGTGCTGGTTAAGGCAAGATGGTGCTAGACTATTGAATCATGGTGCTGCACCATGCTAAAACAAGATAGGGAAAACACTATTGATGTCACACACAATAACTAAATCTTCTGAACACATTACACTCAGGTATACAGGTCTTGATGGCTTGTAAACAAATTACCCATTCACAGCAACACAATATTACTGAGACCTTGAAAATTTGCATATACTTTTAAATTTGCATACCATTAATAACAGAGTTAATAAACTAAATTATGCAATGGGTTTATGACATGCATATCAATAGTCAGTTATAGGATAAATATATATTCCTCAATCCTCGTTGATCAATAATCATATTGTAAAACAATGGTACTATTATCATCTTGACACCTATATAAATAAAGACAACATGTAAATAACAAGACTAATAGATTTGTAAACACATTTCAGAAAGAAAGAAAAAAATGTTTTATTTAACGACGCACTCAACGCATTTTATTTACGGTTATATGGCATCAGACATATGGTTAAGGACCACACAGATTTTGAGAGGAAACCCACTGTCACCACTTCATGGGCTACTCTTTCCGATTAGCAGCAAGGGATCTTTTATTTGAGCTTCCCACAGGCAGGATAGCATAAACCATGGCCTTTGTTGAACCAGTTATGGATCACTGGTCGGTGCAAGTGGCTTACACCCACCCATTGAGCCTTGCGGAGCACTCACTCAGGGTTTGGAGTCAGTATCTGGATTAAAAATCCCATGCCTCAACTGGGATCCATACCCAGTACCTACCGTACCAGCCTGTAGACCGATGGCCTAACCACGATGCTACCGAGGCCAGTTAAAGACATTTCACTGCAGGTCTTTTATGGACTTGAATATCACCGACTTGCTGTGTTGATATGTTATATAAAGATGTTTGTTTGATTAACAACACCATTAGAACACATTGATTCATTAATCATCGGATACTGGATGTCAAATATTGGTAATTCTGATATGTAGTCATCAGAGGAAACCCGCTATACATTCCCCCCTCAATACAACAAGGGATCTTTTATATGCACTTTCCCACAGACAGGAAAGCACATACCATAGTGTTTGACCAGTGTGGTGCACTAGTTGGCATGTTATATAATGCATATTTCATTCCAAAGGCCTATTGTTATGATTTGCATACGACCATGTTCCAATGCTACACCCCCCCACCCTTCATCCTCCTTTTACTTGAAAAACCCTGCCATAGGCCTCCAAGAGACTGGTTTCTTTGGAGCATCAGACTGAAATAATTAATGGGAGGAATAAATCAGTATTATTTTTTGATGAGTTGATAACCTGCTTGCGTTTAGTTTGGGAAGCCGATATTGCAACTGATCCATTAAAGTCTTAAATAATGCATGAAGCACTGCTTCAAGATAAAGTTAGTACCAAGAGCAACAACAACAGATACAGAGACGCCTACAACTTCAGAATGGCAGACAGGGTGACGGATACTTATACACTGTAACATTTTACGGTCTCACTTTCCATATGCAAACTATACCGACGTCAAAAAACACCTACATCAATACGCTGAGAGACTACTGAAGAGGAATAAAAAATGTTTCATGTTTAAAACATACATATTCATGAGAGTGATGTTTCGGCATGTTGAGGGGAAAAATTCATTCCATAAAAGCAGAAATATATTTAACACCATTTTATTTTCATTATCTAAATTATAAAAGATATTTAACACCATTTTATTTCCATTATCTAAAATTTTATATTTAACACCATTTTATTTCCATTATCTAAAATTATAAAAGATATTTAACACAATTTTATTTCTATTATTTAAATTATAAAACATATTACATACATTTCTCTTAGTATAGCTTCTTTTGGACATCAGTATAGTACATTACAAAATACTAATAATGAGTTATTGTTTACTATTTCCAAACATTAATTAACTTAATTACCATAGGCCTAATTCACAAAGCTCTCACATCATCCAGAGTTGTCCTTTTGCATTGCACTGTGAAATCACAAACATGTGAGAGTTTGGTGAATTAAATGTATTACGTGTCAGAGAAAAAGCAAAATAAAAGCATTAACAGTCATTACTAAAAATAACACCATTATTATAGCAAAAAAGTATTATTTTTACAGTGCTCAACTCCAGAACTGAAGAAGTCAGTCAAGGATTTTTTTTAAATTGCTTATTATTTTAAAGTGACATACTTTGGTCATCACATTCAGAGTTGCACAGACGGTAGGACCTTGGCCGTACCACTTTTTTGTGTGTGTTATATTTGTTGTATCTGTAAAGATATTCTTCACTTGTGAATTTGAAAGGAGAGTCTAGCAACCTCAAGCTGTACCACTATTTTTCATCCTGTGCCATCCCTGGTGTTATATAACATCATTTACCACTGCACAATACAAATACAGCAACTGGTTTAATAACATAAAGACAAAGACAGAAAATATTCCCAAAATAGAAAATTAATGGCGATGATATTGGTTTTAAATTGTAGAATAAATACATTTTTATCTGACATAGACAGCAACTATAGCCAAAATAGAAAATTGATGGCGATGATATTGGTTTTAAATTGTAAAATAAATACATTTTTATCTCACATAGACAGCAACTATAGCCAAAATAGAAAATTAATGGCGATGATATTGGTTTTAAATTGTAGAATAAATACATTTTTATCTGATATAAACAGCAACTATTATAGCCAACATAGAAAATTATTGGTGATGATATTGGTTTTAAATAGTAGAATAAATACATTTTTATGTGACGTAGACAGCACCTATAGCTAAAATAGAAAATTAATGGCGATGATATTGGTTTTAAATTGTAGAATAAATATATTTTTATCTGATATAGACAGCAACTATAGCCAAAATAGAAAAAATACTGATGATGATCTGCATGTATTCTAAATGGTTAAATAATAAAAATATACCCGAGACTTGATGCTTTAACCTTTGTTCTCATTTATATTTACCACTTTTCCATTTTCATAAATATGGTTATAGGCAGGACATTTTGGATTATACAGAATGACAGTAAAATGTTACTCTTTGTTCCTGAGATTCGATCAACACTTCATACTTTCTGTATCCTTTCAAAGATATGTTTCAGTTACCAGCTATTGGTAATCAAACATGCAGCAACTGTCATGACGACAATGATGATGATGATGATGATGCTGATGCTGGTGATAATGATATGGTTTCCCATGTGTATGTGATAATATCCCAGCAACTGAAGCAGACAGAAGTAAGTGTGTAGTGGATCAGTAGGCTAACAGGTCAGTGGGAAGAGAGGTCTGCTACTGTCACATGGGCTACTCTTGTTACCAATCAGTAAAATATGGATTTTTACTTTTTATAGCATAACACACACATCGTTACAATGCCCTTGACACGAAGCTCTGGTTGGAATGGGAAGATCAATCGTATAATGTCGGCTGCAGTAGGTGCCCCCATGCAGATCTGTCTGTATTATATAAATGTTCTCAAATAATGCTTACGTCTGCTCAATTACAATCATAATTTCCATCTCTGTTAGTACCGAGTTATAACTTCATTTTAACTTATTTTCCTGCTTATATCCAATTAAGGTTTAAGCGCACTGTCTTGGGCATACACCTCAACTATCTGGGCTGTCTGTCCAGGACAGTGAATTAGTTATATAGTGAGAGAGAAGAGGGTGTAGTGGTCTTAGACTTACCTATCGAGTCATTAAAAGAGGCTCTGGATGGGAGTCAGTACCAGGCTGTGAACCCTGTACCTACCAGCCTCACATCCGATGGCTTAACCACGACACCACTGAGGTCAGGTCAGGTCATAGGGTTTAACGTGCACATTCAGAGCAAGCTGTTGTAGCGCACGCCTGTCATGGATGCAAGACAGAAAGTTTGGGGGGGGGGGGGAGAGAGGACTACCTGCACTGGCAGGTGCAAGGGAGCACCAGCAGTCTTGACTGAAATCAGTAGCAGGTGGGAGTGGGTGGTGGTGCTATGAAATTTTGAATGGAGCATTAATAAGCCAAAGAGAAAAAGGTGCGCAGTTTGATTTGAGGAAATTTTGGCGCAAATTTTGAACGGGAAATCTAAATTGTAAAAAAAAGCATTCGAGCTAGTAACCACTGAGGCTGGTTATAACCGAGTTATAACACATGACTGAAATCACTAGAGATACTTGTTTTTAGTTAGCTTCAACACTATACATGTGACTGCTTTAACTACAACCACCAAAAGAAACTGTGTTCAGGTTGCAGTCATCTGAATGAACAATGGATTAATCTACTTAAACATAACACATGTGGGTAATAATATTATGGAACAAAGGGATGTTTTATTTAATAAGACACTTAACACATCTTAACTCTCAGATGTATGGTTGAGGACCACTGTAATTAGAAAGAAAGAAATAATGTTTTATTTTACGACACACTCAACACATTTTATTTACAGTTATATGGCATCAGACATATGGTTAAGGACCACACAGATATTGAGGGAAGAAACCTGCTGTCACCACATAATGGGCTACTCTTTTCGATTAGCAGCAAGGGATCTTTTATATGCACCATCCCAGACAGGGTAGTACATACCACAGCCTTTGATATACCAGTCGTGGTGCACTGGCTGGAACGAGAAATCGCCCAATAGGCCCACCAACGGGGATCAATCCTACACAGACCGCATATCAAGTGAACGCTGTACCACTGGGCTACATACTGCCGAACACTTATATAATGAGAGGAAACCTGCTGCCACCACACAGTGGGCTACTTTTTCCAATTAGCAGCAAGGGATCTTTTGTATTCAGCATCCAACACACAGGATAGCACATACCATAACCTTTGTTACACCAGTTGTGGAGCACTGAAATGAGAAAATAGCCTAAAGGGCCAACCAATGGGGACTGATCAAAGACTCACTGCACATCAGAAAAGTGCTTTACCCGTCGGCTGTGTCCTGCCCCTTTAGGTAGTAAAGTCATAATAAAGAATTTGAAATATCAATTAATGCTTATGACAGTTTCAGTGATGCATTATTTCTATTTTTGTTGGCAGTTGGGGAAGAAACATCAATGACATAACATTTAATGTAAGCAAAAATTCTTATTTAATTACTACAAACATTATGATGGCCAGATATCCTCTAGATATACTTTCATATTTTAAGGTAGAACATTTTGTTATACTGACATTTTTATAATTAAAAAAATTGCAAACTCGGGATAGTCTCGGCAGGAAAATATTTTTTAAAATTAAATCCAATTTTTCGCCATTAATATTTGTAATTGTGGGAATGCAACATATTCATTAAATTTGACAGGAATATAAATCCCCAAAGTTATTTATCATTCATGGCTCTACTTAAGATATATGTCACCGGTGACATCTATTGACATAGGTGTTCAGTAAACATCACCTTAGTCAGTCAATAATTTACGTTATCAAGTTGATGAGGCATGAAGAGTGAAAATGAATTGAGATCGCTATGATGTGAATAACGGCTCCAGCCAAGCAAAAGAAATGCATTTTCATACAAACTAAATCAGGAGACGAAAAAATCAATAACTTTCTTCAAGCAAATAAAGGACCGATTTTTTCTAATCCTGTAAATCTATTGCCACCATTATAAGCAGACAATACAGGAGTTCGACTGTGCAAGAAAACCACCTAATGTCGGGCATAAACAAAACGACCTACGTATCTAAAGCTAACAACTTGACATGAAATGTGGCTGCTCTACTGCTAACAGACAACATGAAACCAAACACAATTGTGGGCCACTTGCCTCCACTGGGACCTTTTGTGTGGCAGTTAGTTCCAAGTAAACATAATACTACACAAGTTATTTACACTCGACAAACATTGACATTCATTGAGTCAGAAACTAACACAAATTGCAGTCATAAAGAGAACACCAGTTACTATTGGTTTACACTTCATCACAGTGGATAGATATTACAGTGAGATATAATCCTAAAAATGCATCTAAATGATAATATTGAGATTCCAGAAATACTTTCAATACAGTGTTTTTGTAATGTAACCCAGTCAGTGCAACTATTTCCCCCATCAGGACCAGTGGTTCTTCAGTGTATTCAACCATTAAAAACACAGACCATTACAAACTGATTTAATAATTTATGGTTATATTTTTTAAAGTTGTGTTCACAAATGAAACCTAATTGACAAAATTTGCATTTGTAAATGCTGGTGTGGTTTTTTAAATCAATATTCAGGGTTTTTTTGTTCTGTGCTCATAATAAATAATAGAATTAAGATTAAAGCAAGCTGTCCTGGGTCTATACCTTAGCTATCTGTGCTGTACAATGAGGACAAGAATCAATGGTTAGCTGTTATGGTAGTGGGTAGCAAGAGAGAAGTTAGTGTATTTGCCTGAGCTGTGAACTCACTCTTGGGTTGGAACTGGTACTTGTGGTATGCAAATCCAGCACCAGCTACCATTGTAAGGCCGAAGACCACAACATGTGTGTAAAATTATCCTATTACAAGAGTATACTACTATCATAACTGCTTCGCAAATATTAAACAAAAACCCATCCCAAAAGCCAAAACAACCCTATGATCACTAATTTGTATACTGGGCCTTTTACAGCTCAATGTATATTGATTTGCTAATTATAAAACCCTGTAAAATCAGTGAGACCATTGGTTTTAAAATCACCTGTTTGGCTTGCAATTCAGGTAATTTTTTTTAATCTGCTCATTCAGGACAAAACATGTCTTTTGTATGCACTTTTTTTAAAGACTGGGGTAAGAGTTAGCTCAGTTGGTAGAGTGCTTGACTGGGATGCTTGGGTCATAGTGTCAAACCTCTTCAATTGTTTCTTCTCCTCCCCATCCCATCCAGTGACCCATGAGTGGTATATCAAAATCCATGGTATGTGCTGTTCTGTCAATATAAATCTTGCTACAAACAAAATAATTAAGTTTTCCATTTAAGACTACAGGTCAGAATTACCAAATAGCCTGGGATTAATTAATCAATCAATGTGCTCTAGTGATGCCATTAAACAAAACTAACTTTTACAACCAGCGGGCAGCATGGCCCAGTGGTAGAGTGCCCGTCAGTGCTCGATCCCCGTCAGCTGACCACTGGGTTTTTTTCTCGACATAACCATATGTCCGACGCCGATATAACCGTAATTAAAATAAAATAAAAAAAAATAAAAATTTACAACCTTTTTTTCCCAAAACTGAATTTAGTACACATCACAGCCATTGGTAATTCAGACAAAATACTGGAAGTCGATTGGACATGTCCTCCACATGGATGCAGATTCCATAACAAAAACAGCTATATGGTGGACACCAGAAGGTAAGCAGAAACTAGTATGCCCAAAGACAACCTAGAGAAGAACTGTGCAAGCAGAGTTAAAAGACACCAGCCACACCAGCCACACCTGGGGAACCATACAAACGAATGGCCAGGGACAGGGAGCAATGGAGAAATTTTGTTGCTACTCTAAAACACCAGAGGGCGTAATGGGCAGTAAGTAAAAGGTAAGTATCAGCCTTTGGTATGATAACCATGGGTGGAACAGGCAATGCCCCAGTTGGGCAACTGCCTGGGATCACTTTCCAGTAGCAGCCTCTCTACCATTGATGTGGCCAGTGTTCTACTAAGTCATGCCCACCTAGCCATTACTGGTTTCTATTGTTGGCACAGACACTTTATCAATCTCACTATTATATCAAACTAAGATGGCTAATAACGCTCTAAGAAATGATTGCAAGTTTTGGTGTTCCAAGAAAAGCCCTGAGAGCTTTCATTACAGCTTCCATACACAGGTCCATTTATCTCATTATTAAGAGCCAAAGGTAAATGACATTGTTAACACCAGCTTCTAGCCGAGATCTAACTTTAGCAACAGTCAAGACTTGTCTTTTGTTGCTTTGACCTAATTCCTATATCAGCTTCTGTTCTTGGGCAAAGTTTCCATAAAATGCCACTTTTAAAAATATCTTGTCTCCAATCCGAGTGTCAGCCAGACAGCTGTAGCGTTGCAATGTATTTGTAACTGAGACGCCTAAATGTTAATAACCAACAAATAATAAAATGACTTCATGAATTAAAATGTCCATAGTTGTATGTCTATGTGTGACAGCAAAACATTCTGGCAATATACAGCCACTGTTTGAATACATCAGGTACCAAATGTCAGAAGATACATGGAGTCAAACAAATTTCACAAAAATATTTATCATGACAATGACTATGCTGAAAAGGTATTGGTTTTAGGAAACATGTTAGTTACATCTTTGAGTACACATCACCTACAATTTCAACAGTACTCATGCAACAGTAGTTGGATGCACTTTAGAAACACTCTTTTATTGACTGCAACTTCCCCCCCCCCCACACCCACCAGCAGACCTTGGTTTGTTTTCTTCATAATGATTCAGAATTTTTTTTCTTTAAAATCTAGGTCAAATACATTAATGAGTATTAGATTGTGAATAGACCTGATTGTGAATAGCATTAAAAAAACACTTAAAGACCCAACAATGTGTTTGAAGAGTTCTTCAACTGTCAAGCACAGGGAAATGCATGGTGCACCAAGCACTCTGTGAGCCTAATTGGCTGCCATTTACCCTTTGTCAATATTGACTTCAACAAGCCATAAATGCTTGTTAGTTGTGCCAGCTAACTGAGTGCTTCAGACAACGTGGAGGAAAACAAAAACACTAATTGCTACAGACTCCGTCTGTCCACATTGATTTTAATCTTAAGAAGTATTAACAAAACTCCATTCTAACAAGTGATTAACACAATCAGATGTACATTGTTCCCAATGAACTTGCCAACTTCAAATATATTTTGATAAATTTCTTGTACAAAGAAAGTCTAACATGCCACAGTTTCCTTTATCAGATGATAACATATCCTTGTATAATATTACTAGTTAAGACATGGACCTTATACCTGGCACTGGCCCCTGCCCAGACTAAGTTGTAATGGCTCACTAGAGAGATGTGATCGAGGCCACAACACTGACCAAAATGTTTTTGTTTCTGGTAGTCATGGAGAATTCTGAATCATGTTTATTTGGTAGTCTTGTGGGACTGAATATACTAATGGTATCTTGAACTCTGAATATATGTATATGAAGTGTTTTATGTACATGACAAAAACAGATTGCAAAGCTGACCTCATATCAGTTGTGTTGAACATGTATTTTTGTGATATATAGTCTCACAAGTTGACCTCTCAGTATATTATTCTTGGTAGGGGGCATAACAAGTTCTGTTATTAGAAAAACAAAAGGAATATTTAACAATATCTGAGCATATTTTAAACTGTGGTTATTTAATTTCTAACATATGGTTATTTCAAGATTTGGTTGATACAAGGAGAGGAAACCTGCTGGTGTCATGTGATGTCATGTGATGTCATAGGGTTTAATGTGCACATTCAGAGCAAGCTGTTGTAGCGCACGCCTCTCGTGGGTGCAAGTGCTTGTGAAGCAAGCTCTTTCGTCCAAGACAGAAAGGTTGGGGGGGGGGGAGACTGCTGCTTCATAGGCTCATGCTATATATGCACTTTCCCATTTACTACAGCTTTGATGTACTAGTCATGGGACATTGACTAGGAACCTGCGACCCATCACATCTCAAGTGAACACTGAGCTACAAATCTATGACTGATCCTGTGACCCATTACACCTCAAGTGAACAGTGAGCTACAAGTCCATCTCTTATCCTGTGACCCATCACACCTCAAGTGAACACTGAGCTACAAATCTATGACTGATCATGTGACCCATCTCACCTCAAGTGAACAGTGACCTACAAATCTATGACCGATCATGTGACCCATTACACCTCAAGTGAACACTGAGCTACAAATCTATGACTGATCCTAACCCATCACACCTCAAGTGAACATTCTTCTGCCAAGCTACATCCTGCACTACTCTCAGCCACCTCATCAGATCTCAGAATGTCTTCCTATGTGGGTAGGTTCTGACAGACATCCATCACAGAACTGTGACATATTCAGTGGGCCAAGTGTTCGCAAACATATTGACCGGTACCATGAATCATCTTGTCACATCACATTCATCCCATATTAGATGCAAGGAACTACGATCGCTCACCCTCTGTTCAAGCACATGGATATGTCATGGATATGTCATGGATATGACCTCAGACTTTATCAATGAGTTCTGTCCAAGACAGGTGTCCTGCTATGACCAACAGCACTGGGTGTCTGGTAGACACAGGTGCAAGATCGTCTTCATGATTGTAACAGGATACCAATACAACCATCTCCAGATAAAATACACATTATAAAACTAATCACAAAAACAAAAATACACCAGAAAGACAAATAAAATGCTGTTTCCTGCATACAAATCTTGTTTAATTATATGCTTAATGGAGCTGAGAGAGAGAGAGAGAGAGAGAGTGAGAGAGAGAGAGAGAGAGAGAGAGAGAGAGAGAGAGAGAGAGAGAGAGAGAGAGAGAGATAGATAGATATGGAGGAGGTGGAGATAGGAGAGTGTGATGGAGGTAGTGCATAGATGCATTTGCTATGGTCAATGACAGTAACTTTTTGCACTCTTAATATGGCTTCACACACATATCCAATGGTAATTTTTGTATAATTTATTTGACAAACAGTAGTTTTTATATTTTTCGGATCATCTTTTAACACTTAAATTAAATATTTTGTCTAAAATTATGAAAAATAAAAACATATCGACATGTAAATGGCACTGTCTGCTCAATATATGACAGATCAAGGAAGGTAGACTGGAGTTGTGTCAATGCATTGTAATAATATAGCTAATACTGAGTTGGAATGATCTGAGTATTCCACTGATGGAATGACGTCAGTAGTATTCCATTGACATCATTTGGCATATCAACAATAAACTGGTTTTCAAAATGCTGAAAAAATTGCAATGCAGAATTACTATTGAGAGAGCGACTGAGAGAGAGACAAAGAGACAGAGAGAGGAGAGAAAGACAGACAAACAGACATACAGACAGGAGAGAGAGAGAGAGAGACAGACAGACAGACAAAGAAAGAAATAGATAGACAGACACAGAGAAGGGAGCATGTTAGCATAAACCCCAGTTGAGGTTTTGTGTGGATTTAATACACATTACACAAAAAATTTGAATTCCAGTTCCACTTTCCAACAGCTACAATATGTATATTTTGATTAATCAGTATCTAAATCCCTATCACCAGTCATATCTGCATGAGTGACAGCTTACAAAGAAAGCTAAAAACAGCACAAGATGACCAAAATATCAGAAGTAAATCGGTGAACAAAGGAGCTTTATATTATTATTCCCTCGTGGTCAGAATCACAGCTAAGCTGATTTAATCCCACAGTCATCAACATATGTGTGAATTACATTTACCGTTAAACTCAATTGACTTTCGACAATTACTTAGCCATGAAGTCTAATGATATTCACTGGCAATCACTGGGCATACAATAGATTAGGCACTGATCACGACATGCATGGAGAACTAGCAATCGGATTAATAGGCCTTGAGGGCAAGAAAACTGAGCATGCACCAGGTTACGGCTGGACTAGTCATTGTATATATGTACAGTCAAATACACTTGTGATGAACATGCTTACAACAAACTATTGCATAGAACGAACTGATCGTAAAGTCCCGTTTTATCTCGCTATACATTAATAACCAACCTATGAAATTTTAAAGTTTGTGTTGTTTAACAATACCACTAGAGCAAATTAATTTATGAATCATCAGCTATCCAATGTCAAATATTTGGTAATTTTTACATATAGTCTTAGAGGAAACCTGCTTCATTTCCCATTAGCAGCAAGGGATCTTGTATATGCACCATCCCAAATGCAGGATAGCACATACCACGACCTTTGACATTGTGCGCATTGACTGGAACCAGAAAGAGCCCAATGGGGCAACTGACAGGGGTTGAGCCTAGACCAACCGTGCATCAAGCAAAGGCTTTACCACTTATACAGGGTACGAACTTGGGATTGGTTTTGACTCGCCAATCGGGCCACTCATAGTAGCACTTTGACTCGCCCGTACATCTTTTGAGTGGCCCAAGGCTGCATTTTGTTTTAAAAATACCTTACTTAAATTGCACTTTCGGA
>JAECMU010112186.1:0-17776 GCA_016106625.1 Dracogyra subfuscus
CTAATTTAGTAATAACAATAATCAAATTATCAAATTTTGAAAAGAAAGGACTTTCTATTAATTTCTTTGTTAGATGGAACAACCAATCTGTTTGAAAATATTTCAGTTTCGGTTAACAAGTCGTCTTTACGATAATACAAATTAATGACTTTAAAAAAAAAAATTAATAGAAGATTTATGACCTTTTCCTACTAATTTAGTAATACAAATTACATTAAACAAATAAACATTTAATATCAGATTTCCAATAATGACATCACACATGAGCTAGGTTAATTTCTTTGTTGGGTTCTGGTTTGTAAAACTTTACATCAATTGATTGTTTTCGATTTGACTGTCATGATTCACAGTGACCTCCACGTCATCATTAAAACCGTGTCACACAGTTAGTCATAAAGATGAATGAAGTCGGCTGTCAACAAGTTAAATGAGGACAAATGACCATAATAGTGTCATTATCAACACACATACATGGGCCTCATAAGTTGGATCCATTTTACCTTATATGCGATAAACTATGCTTCAATTAACACATACATACATGTGTTATTTATTCCATCATTCCCCAAATACATATATGCATGCATGTGTATGATAAAATATTTTTTTAAAGATTATAACTGTTCAGAAATCAGAATTAAAGCCACTGACCCCATAGTATTAGTAACTAAGTTAATATAGCAGTTTTTATCAATAATTTGCACATTATTAAATTCTTATTTAAATGATTAATTATCACAATTTTATTGTGTTTTATACTGGTATTTGTACAGTAAGTAATTCAACATTACTTTTATGTACAACAAAAAAGTTATGTACATCTAAAACTATAAGGTCAGTGGCTTTAAAAATTTGATGCAACATATACATGTATATAGTACATATATATTTATTTACTATATAAATATATCCTAAAATATTGCATCACAGGTACTACAGTCTCTCTCTCTCTCTCTCTCTCTCTGTGGCTCTGTCTCTGTCTCTCTCTCTCTCTCTCTCTCTCTCTCTCTCTCTCTCTCTCTCTCTCTCTCTCTCTGTGTGTGTGTGTATGTGTGTATGATAAATAGAGGATATTTCATGGTTTTTATCAAATACGATTTATATCTCATCTCATAAAGTTTGCAATATCTCTGCTTTGAGTGTGATATGATTGTAAACTTCACGAGATGAGATATAAAACATATTTGACAAAAAACATGAAATTTTCTATTTATTATATAACTTTTGGCAATTTAAATTTATTTTTAAAATGCCAGAGGAAAATAGCTCTGGCTTTCTGACAGTGAAGATAACATTTCTACAGTGACGATAACACATTTTAGAGTAAAATAGTGACATTTTCTAAAATGTGTTATCATCACTGAGTGACTGATAACACCTTTAATTCACTGATATTTTAAGATATTTCACTAAATGTTATATAATAACTATATAAATGATACACTGTGGCTAATTCTATGCAATCACTTCCATGTAACATTAGTTACAGAAGATTAAATTAAGAAAAGAAAGTCCCCCAAAAAACAGATAGTGTATGACTCTTAAAAACAAAATTGTTCAACATGTTAATCTAAAGGTCAACCCTCTTGCCTACATAAAAACTGTTATCCTGTTATAAACATGTGAGATGCTATTTCCCCTTCAACAAGCTGCAGTTGTGTAAATATATCATTGTAATTACAAATTGCACAATATCACACAAAATCACTTTCTTCTGCTATCTGATATATTGACTTGAGAAAACTATCTCCTGCACACTAATCAGAAAAGTCAATGTTGTATTGATACAATTACTCATTTGCTGAGCAGTGGCTTCTTGTGTGGATAGATAATCATAACTAGCCATTAACTGGAGATTGGGTTTGTGTGTGATTATATTCTGAATGCTCTTGCTGATTGTGCTGAATGCTGTTGCTCTTGCTAATGCCATACGGCTGCCCTGTGCCCAATTGTCTGTTATATTATAAAAGCTCAGTTTTTAAACTTAAGGGACAATTTAATTGAATCAGTATTTTGTATTAGAATACCAGTAATGCAAACCCAGTGCACCAGTATATATCAGCAGTTCAATAAATAAAAAACAAGTAATATTTGAATTAATTATTATTAAAAAAAAGAAAGAAAAAAAGATACACAATAATCATTGTTGAATGGGATTATATCATCATGTGTATTACAAGTTGTCTCTAAAAACTAATAGTGTGGGTACCAGTCTAATCATTAAATGGCTGTGATCATGTGATCATCAGTTTAGTTATTAAATGCACGTCATACTGCAGGCAACAGTCCAATCATTAAATGATAATGTGGGTACCAGTCTGGTCATTAAATGAATTAAATTGATGCCATTTATTTTTCCATTAACAGCAAGGGATCTTTTATATGCACTTTCCAACAGACATGATCGCACATACCACATATTTTGATATATTTGTTATAAGGCACTGATTAAGATGGGAGAAAAACTCAATCAGGGAATTAGATTTAGTCATTTCTTTTTTCCATTAACACTAAGGGATCTGTTATATGCACTTTCCCACAGACAGGACAGCATATACCACATATTTTGATATACCAGTTATAAGGCACTGATTAAGATGGGAGAAAAACTATCAGAGAATTAGTCGACTGAGGTGATTCGTATCCTATGGGACAAGCACTTCAGGTGAGCACTCTACCCACTGAGCTATAGATCCCACTCAACTAGACACTTGATGTTCAGTCATCAAGAAAATCTTTATTAACACTATTAGCCAGTTTGTTTGATTAATCAGTCAAACATGACAACAAATCAATTGATTTCGCAGCATCATAAATATCTCTCACATCCAGTCAGTAGAATTAATTTTCAAATCAATATTTAGATATCCTGAATGAATCCTTTCTAGTCTAACTGGAGAGTTAATAACTCAGTTATCAAAATAATAACCTTTATGTGGTGGTACTATTCAACTATTCAATGTACATAATTAAATCATGCATGGACTTACCAAGTGAGATGTGTGCTAACTTAGTGGTAGAATGCCTGCTTAAAGGGACATTCCTGAGTTTGCTGAATTGTAAGATGTTTCCTACTAATAAAATATTTCTACAATTAAACTTACATGTTAAAAATATTTTCTTGTTTAGAACATCAGTGTCTGTATATTCAATGTGTTTCTGGCCGTCTTAATATTTGTAAGAAGCCTTAACTAGATTTTGTCTTCAAATAATTTTGTACATACACATTTTTATTTTTATTTTTCAGAAATAAAATTAAATTTATGCTAGTACAAATATTAGAACGATCAGAAACATGTTTAATATACAGCCATTAATATGTTATGCAGGAAAATATATTTGATATGTACAATCATTTAAAAGTCTCTGCTAGTCGATAACATATTAAAAATTGCAGCAAAATCAGGAATGTCCCTTTAAGGTTCAATGGGATGCTGAACGTATTCACAGATTTGGGCTCAATTCTTTAAAAGTGTAAACAAACCATAAGTAGACTTATTCACAAACATGGGCTTATATTCCCAGTCAAATATGTATTGACCATATACAATGTACCTCTATGGACAAACCCATGGGCAGTAATGCTAATCCCACCCATGTAGCTAACTTTGATGCATGTTTTAATCATAACTGATGAAATTTTGCTCAAAAATGTTTTCTATGTCTCTATTAACAAAATCATACATGAAGGGACATAACTGATTTAGTCTTAATGTTTGAATATTCTAAGGGCTGTTCCAGAAAAGGTTCAACCATGCAGGGGTGTAGCATAGCTGATGACTATCTATAGGAGGGAGGGATTGAATAGGAACCTAGCGGTTCATTTTGTCTACATTCTCCCTGGGAAAAAAATGTTTTAGCCACATTGTAGGGGTTCATTTGAACCTCTCAATCCCTCCACCCACCCCTAACTAAACCCCTGGGGTGGGGTACCATGGGGATCATTATAAATTATGCATGATGCATCTGCTGCACTACCTTTCCATGCATACTTTGTTTGGATACATTTTGTCGTTGGAATGTGAGAATACACAACAAAAGATTGCGTTCTACTTCATCATGTAATAAATTATAAAACCACTACAGTATATAAATTGATTTTCTATTTACCATAAAACATTTTTAGTACATGAATGTTTCATTATATGAATTAACAGAACCATAAACTTCAAATGCTTTAATAATATAATGTATTTTCTCCAGTTGGTTAAAATGTAGCCATCACACGTCATCATCAAACTGTTTAGAAAAAAACAGAAAAGACGTACCGATCAAGTACTGATGTAATCTATAGAGACTCAAGTAATTGGTACTTTGCCAGTAAAGGCTTAACAATAAAACAAATTGGATAGCAAATATATTTCCCCAATGATTAAGCAAGTATTTAGGATTTCGATACCGCAGTCGTATGGTAAATGTGAAACGCCTGTTACTGGGAATGTGATGTATCTAGAGGCCAATTATCTGCTGAGCAAATCATCATGGAATTCAAGGCGAAATACTAGCTGCTGGAAAACAATAAAGTCTGCCACTAATTGTAAAATGGGCATCTGCAATCCAACATCACAAGTGTGGAGTTTACTGGTAGATACAGCATGATGATATAAAGGTTTATGTAACTGTCAATTTGTTAAGCCAGTCGGTTTGATAGATATTTGTAACCAATGGGCAGCTGACCAAATGACTGATACAAATTTAATAATGTTTGTTTTTATCTTGGAAATATACCAGTATTATTATTTTATTTTATATTTATATATTCATTCATTTAAATGCATCATATATCTGGAATAGCCACTTAACAACATCACTAAGAGAACATTTGTAACTAATCAATGGCTATAGGATGTCAAACATTTTATCATTCTGATACACATGTGTAGCCTTTAGCAGAAACCCACTACAATGTTTTATTAGCAGCAAGGAATTTTGTTTATATGAACTTTCTGTCAGGATAGCACATACCACAGCTTTTGATAACTTATACCAGTTGTGAGGCATTAACAATGAAGGCAATCATGTTCTGGGGAATAATAATAGGTTCTAATTTGAATGGAAGGAAGGAAGAAAATATTTCGTTTATTGATGCACTCAACACATTTTATTTACAATTATATGATGTCAGACATACGGTTAAGGCTCACACAGATATTGAGAGAGGAAACCTGCTGTCACCACTTTATGGACTACTCTTTTCGATTAGCAGCAAGGCATCTTTATATGCACCATCCCACAGACAGGATAATACATACCACAGCCTTTTTTACACCAGTTGTGGAGTAACAAGGATTAACCATGAATCAACTGAGTGGTTTACCACTGGACTATACATCCAAACCCATAGTGAGAAAGAAGTCAGTGTACTGACCTTACCCCCTCCCCCTCCCCCTCCCCCTCCCCACTGAATGATGAAAATTCACTTTGCATGAGATCCAGTACTGGGGTGCAAACTCAGTACCTACCAGTCTTCAGTTTCATGGTTTAACCACCACATCACAAAGCTAGCTGCTGTGCACAGTGGAGGTGGCCTTACTTAATGCAGCATCAAAGACTATGGAGAAGAGGTTGATGATGCACCGACCTGCTCTAAGTACATCATTCAATCAAACCATCTTCATATTCAAATGGCAAACCAATATGATTAAGTGCTAACTCGGCAAGGGACGGAGTCTGAAGTAAATGTTCATTGATTGTTCATCTTCACACGCAGGCCGTGAGTAACATCAGATAGTCATCAACTGTACGTGTATCTATGGGACATACAGGAAAACCAGCTTTAAATGGACAAACTCTAGTTTCAGTCCATAAAAATTAACACAAAGTTTAGTTAATCTACAAACTGTAACACATTTGGATATAGTTACAATTGAGTAAAACATGAGTCTGTGACTTTGAAATGGTGAAATACCCTCTGAAAATAGACTAAAACTCGACTCCATAATTGTTACCTCTCAGACGCATGTGCATTTTAAAAAATATGAGAAATGCATTTCGTGATGTTAAAAACACCACGATGACCAAAAACACTTTGAACAAAACCTAAGTAAATTATGATTTCAATTATCAAAAATAGCTCTAATAGTAAAAAAATATGCCTTAGTGTTAAAAATCTAGGGTATGTCCTTTTAAAAGACAAGCTTTAAAACAACGATCTGTTTTTAGAGATGACCTAAGATGTAGCTTAGCGGTGGTAAGCTGGGTCATAGAATCAATCACCCATTGAGGTTATTTCTGTCCCAGCCAGCACTCCATCACTGGTATATCAAAAGGTCATGGTGTGTAGTATCCTGTCTGTGAGAAGAGTATATAAAACATTTCCTACTACTATTACTGTAAGTAGGAGTATCCTATATCATTTTCTTGTTATTTTAAAACTTATTTTCGTGCTTATATCGAATTAAGGTTGACGCACACTGTCTGTCCAGGACAGGGGTTAGTTGTTAGTTGCTTAGTGAGAGAGAAGATGTTGTAGTGGCCTTACACCTATACATTGAGGATGTGAACCCTGTACCTACCAGCTTTATGTTCCAACACTTAACTATGACACCATGAAGGCTGGTCTTGTTATCTAAACTGTCACAATCACCATGTGTTGGACACCAAACAGCTACACTTTAAAAATATTCTTTAACATGGCAGTGAAAAACATGTTTTTGTGAAACAACAAATGTTTCTTGGGAAAAAAAGAAAGAAAAGGTTTTGCAATGGTTTAGCTAAACATGTATAATGAGAATCAGACCGTGCTTGATTTCAAAAACATATTTAACTATATAAGCAGTTCCGAAACATATTTTTAATGCCTGTGTGCATTTGGCTTTAATGTTAAAGAGCTTTAATGTATGTATGGTGTAATGAATTAAGCCATCATATTTAAGACTGATGTATCCTGTCCAGGATGGAGGAGCTGGCCAAGACTGGCATCTCTACCCAAGACAGGCATGTGTTACGACAGCTTGCTCTGAATGTGCATGTTAAACCCTCTGACCTGACCTGACCTAGGTTCGTATCCCAATGCCAGCTTTGGGTGAATGCACAGATGTGAGGCCACTATATGGATCAACTTCTTTTTGACTACCGTAATCATTCACCATGGAAAACTCCTAGACAGTCACCCATATAGCTAAATAAAAAGGGCACTTTTAGGAGAGCTAGTGTTTCAAATAGATAGGACTCTTTTTCATAATGAGAATACCACATGATACATCTACATGCATGATGAAGAGATGTTCCAATTGATACAAGCATTAATGAAATTTCAGAACATTCATGTTTGAATCAATGAATTTACTTTTTTTACCAATACTGCATGAGTGTCAGGAAACTCAGTGTTCTTGTATGAGAAATAAAAGAAAGCAGTGGATAGAAATGAATGTATTGATCTGCAGAGATTTATCTGAGTAAATACAATGAAATCACTGACTGTAAGACATTCATCAGGTTTAATGTGCAACTGACCCCTTCAGATGAACAAATGGCGCGAGCGTAGCTGATGACTTATGATTAGTGACCCAGTGGGTCAACCAACCCAAAGTACAGAAAATAACGGCAGAAATTATCTGATCAGCTAACAGAAATAAAAAATAGTGAAAAGAAAATGTAAAAAATAGAAATATGTCTTTAAAGTTAAAGCTGTTTGTTTAACGACACCACTAGAGCACACTGATTTATTAATCATCAGCTATTGGATGTCAAACATTTGGTAATTTTGATATTATAATCTTAGAGAAGAAACCCTAATTTTTTTCATTTGTAGCAAGGGTTATTTTCAATACATTTCACAGGCAGGATAGTACATACCATGACCTTTGATATACCAGATGTGGTGCACTGGCAGGAATGAGAAATAACCCAATGGGCCCACCGATGGGGATCGATCTTAGACCAACTGAGAATCAAGCGAACACAATACCACTGGACTATATGTAGGTCCCGCCCTCCAAACATCTTTTTTAAACTTTTAAGGTTGAAACAAAAGTTGGTCTCTGGTCAGACCAAAGTTCCAGAATGGATAGAGCAATACAGCTTTTCTTTCTTTCTTTTTTTAAAGCATGGATTGCTGAAAAAAACATATTTTATACTGAAATGAGGGACATCGATGAGTGTGCTGACCAGAGACAAAACAATTATTTTGTTTGGCTTAAAATTGAACATGAATTAATTAATCATCAACTGTTGGGTTAAAACATTTGTTAATCCTTCGACTCATTCACCTCATGCGAGTGCTCTACAGCTAGACTGTGCCTCGGAGCGGGATGTGGACCAGTGCATGGTAAACGTTTGCCTGATGCACGGTCGGTCTAAGATCGATTCCCGTCTGTGGGCCCTTTGTGCTATTTCTTATTCCAACAAATGCACCACAACCATTTTGTCAATAATTATTGAAGCATGTCAAAACTTGTTAAGGTAATATTTTATTTAACAACACTCAAAACATTTTTATTTACATACGGATATATGGCATCGGACATATGGTTAAGGACCAAACCAATATTGAGAGAGAAAACCTGCTTTTGCCACTTCATGGGCAACTCTTTTTGATTAGCAAGGTTTTTTTTATATGCACCATACCATACAGGATAGTACATACCACTGCCTTTGATATACCAGTGAGAAATAAACTTGTTAAAGTTACAAGATATGAATTTGAGAAACACAATGTTTTATGTTTTAAACAATCTAAACAATTCATTTATTAGCCTAGGTATGGTCCTAATGTCTCATGCCAGTGCACCATGACTGGTATATCAAAGTCTGTGATATGTGCTATCCTGTCTGTGGGATGGTGTATATAAAAGTCCCTTGCTACTAATAGAAATTGTTTTTATTGGGCTTCCTCTCCAAGACTATATGTCAGAATTATCCAATGTTTGACATACAATAGCCGATGATTCATTAATAAATCAATATTACCTAGTAATGTCATTAAACAAAACAAACTTTAACTTTTTAACTTACCATAAGTAATAAATATTATACCATACTGGAGATTGCACCTTTAAGGAATTTCCATGACACTTGTATTCTGCACCATGCTGACTTAGCCAAGATGGAAATGATAAGATTTAACCATACCAGAACTGCATGCATCCTATTAACTGAAGCCAATGTATTGGTTATCATACAGAATTCACGGTGGGGGAAAAGCATAAAATAAGCTAAATTGTGGTAATCTGATGTAATCTGTGCTAAATCGGTCTGCAGTAAAAGATTCCATTTTGTCATAACAAATTCAGAACCCAGATCCGTGTTGGAGCACTGACATATTTATGTGTAATTTGTGGCTGGATGTAATATCACTGGTCTGGTCTGACTGGTACACAGAGAGGCTTGTACATACAGCAGATGAATAAAGACTATAATCACAAGTCTCCAACTTCAGTTCTGCAATTACCAAGATGACCTTAGGACCAGAAACCTATATACTGCTGGATGGAATCAATTTTGGATCTTTCATCTAATTCATGGAATTTACTACAGAAGACATTTTTCTTCCATTTGTCTAAACCACTGGGATCGATCTCCGTCAGTGGGCCCATTGGGCTATTTCTTGTTCCAGCCAATGTACCATGACTGATATATCAAAGGCCATGGTATGTGATATCCTCTCTGTGGAATGGTGAATATTAAAAATCCCTTGCTGCTAATCGAAAAGAGTACCCCATGAAGTGGCAACAGTGGGTTTCATCTCAACATATGTGTGGTCCTTAACAATATGTCCAACACCACATAAATACAAATAAAATGTGTTGAGTGTGTCGTTAAATAAAACATTTCCTTCCTGTCTAAACCAGACCATGCTGGAGACCTAATATTTATCTGCTTTAGACAGGATCCGGTGTTTAGAGGTTTGTGTTTTAGAATTTAAACAAATTCAGGACCATGAAAGATGGCAGGTTTTGACGGGATTCCGGTTTATTCAGGGTCCGGTTTAGACAAGATTCCGGTTTATTCAGGGTCCAGTTTAGACAAGATTTTGGTTTATTCAGGGTCCGGTTTAGACAGGATTCCAGTTTATTTAGGGTCCAGTTTAGACAGGATTCCAGTTTATTTAGGATCCTGTTTAAACAGGATTCCAGTTTATTTAGGGTCCAGTTTAAACAGGTTTCACTGTACTTGAAATGACTACATTGATTTGAATATGATACTATAACTCCTGTTGAGGATTGCATGCCAAATAAAATTAAATATATCATTCACACACAATAAATATCTTCTTAGATTTAGAGACCATTGATCATTTAATATGTGGGTAATATATATGTCACCAGTATCATAGCTTATAGGTACTGGGGTCAAATTAAAAGAAATGTGATGGTAGTAATTTCCCTGGCTGAACAGCATGTTTTGGCACAAACTCTTTAAAAGTAAAATAAATATTAAAATAATTAATCTCTGTCAAACTGGAAAGGAAAATAATATTTGTTTAATAACACTCAGTATATTTTAAACTGTGGCTATTTTGTGTCTATCACATGGTTATGTTGGCATTTGGGGGACAGGAGGTGGGAAGATAGAGAAAAAGACAGAAAGACACAAACTGACTGACAGACAGATAGACAGGGAGAGAGAGGGGGCACAATAATGTTATATATGTTAGCTACTTTCACTACAAAGATCCCATAGACAGGACAGTACATACCACAGCATTTGATGTATTAGTCAATTGACACTGAATGCTATAAGGTTTTATCATTTGTACTTATTTCCATTCTAAAAGCTAAAAATAGAATGACATGAAAGTACAATACTTATAAATACACTGTATTCACTATTTTATAATTAATGGTCAAAAGTGTGTAATTACTACAGGATGCAACATTTCTATATTTACCAAATATTGTAAGTAAACATACACCAAGCCACAGAAAGACACACTAGTAAAAACATATACCCTGTGCATAATCCCCATGGTGTTATCATAACATATTAATTAAACCATACACCTTGTGCATAATCCCTATGGTGTTATCATATCATATTAATTAAACCATATACCCTGTGCATAATCCCCATGGTGTTATCATATCATATTAATTAAACCATATACCCTGTGCATAATCCCCATGGTGTTATCATAATATCATATTAATAAAACCATATACCCTGTGCATAATCCCCATGGTGTTATCATAATATCATATTAATAAAACCATATACCCTGTACATACTCCCCATGGTGTTATCATATCATATTAATTAAAACATATACCTTGTATATAACTCCCATGGTGTTATCAAAATACCAAATTAATTAAAACATACACCCTGTACATAACCCCCATGGTATTATCATAAAATATTAATTAAACCATATACCCTGTGCATAACTCCCATGGTGTTATAATATAATATTAATTCAAACAAACTTTCTTTTAAATGTCCATTAGCTTGAAATGATAAGATTTCAATCTCCCATTTCACACCACTTTCTAAAACAACACTTTATATAGTGAAACCCAACAAAACCAGACTCCCTGTAACCTGGAATTCTCTAAAAACTGAACATTGTTTAGTTCCTTTTTAACTATCAGTATAGAACACAACCAGGGCCCCAACTCTGACCGCTCCATCTAGTACCAAATTTGTTCCCTCCCCACCAAACAAAAATTATTTTGTTTTTATTTTGTTTGTTTAACGATGCACTCAACACATTTTAACTACAGTTATATCGGCGTCGAACACATATGGTTATGGATAGAAAAAACCCAGTGGTTAGCTGATGGGGATCGATCCTAGACCGACCGTGCATCAGGCGGGCACTGTACCACTGAGCTATGCTGCCCACTCCAAACAAAAAGAACACTACCCCTTTTAACGGAATATCCCTTAGAAATTGGACTGTTTTCTTGATCCTATGAGTGTCTGTTTCAGAGGGATTTCACTAAATTAATATTTTGTGTGTCACTTATATATGAATTTGGTTGACTTATCTAATTGTGTTTTGTATTCTTGGGGGGGGGGGGGAGGTTGCTAATAATAAAATAATATAGTGGGTTTCCTCTTTAAGACTATATGCCATAATTACCAAATGTTTGACAATGAACTCTAGTGGGGTCATTAAACAAAATGAGACAAAGCTAAAAACACCCAAACCCTCTTTTAAACTTCAGTAAGCTGAAACTCGCCTTTCGATATCCTATTTCATACCACTATTTAAAACACCTCATTATACAGTAAACCGGCCCCCTCTAAACCAGACCCTCTATAAACCAGAATTCCCTCAAAACCAGATGTTTTTCAGTTCGGTTTTAGATATCAGTATAGCACAGAACCTCTCTAAACTGGGTATCCCTTAAAATCAGACGTTTCATTTGGTCCTATGGGAGTCTGTTTAAGGAATGGAAATGGTTTATTTAAATGTAGCACTCAGCATGTTTTTATTTATGGTTATATGACGTCAGACATATAGTTAAGGACCACACAGATACTGAGAGAGGAAACCTGCTGTCACCACTTCATGGGCTACTCTTTTTGATTAGCAACAAGGGATCATCATCTGTTTAAGAGTGGTTTAATTAAACACCTTGCACCTCACTTGAATATAAATTTATAGTTGACTTCATTTAATATTGTTTTCTATACTTCTTTTTTTCAGAAGTAAATGCTGAACTTCAGAACATATATGCGAGTGGCTGCAATGATCAGAAGCTGACACTACAGTGTCCCGAAAATCATCGCATCGCCATCAACCGAATCTTCTATGGGGTGAAAACCGACCCAGCCTGTAGGCGTGGCAGTCAGTCAGCAGACTGTTGCCAGGCAACGTACCAGGACTGTCGTGTGAACGATGACTCACACTATCCGACTCTGAACACCCGGTGTTCGGGGTACCCGCGATGTTCGTTCCCGGTGGAGAGCGTGTCGACGGGTAAACACTGTCGGGAAGATCAGTGGCGTACAGACTACATGACAGTCATCTACGACTGTGTTCCAAGTAAGTTTTAGTAATACTTTAAAGATATATTAGCCTGACCTCTAACCAAAGGCTATTCATGTAGTTCTGTATTAAGCAGAACATTATGCCAAATTATCTATGGAACTTGCAGAAACCCAATTTAATTAAAGGGACATACCCTAGTCTCAGTTAATGAAAATTAACATTAAGTTTAGTTTAATTTACAAACCTGTAACACATTTTTATAAAGTTACACTTGAGTGAAACATGAGTCTTTGACTTTGAAATGGTGAAATTCCTTCTAAAATAGAATAAAACTCGACTACATAACTGTTACTTCTCAGAGGCACATGCCTTTTTGAAAATATGAGAAATGCATTTTGTGATATTAAAAAACATCAGGATGACCAAAAACACTTCGATTGTACGGAAATGGATACTTTAAACAATAAGATTTAAGTAAAGTATGATTTCAGTTATCAAAAAACGCCTCTAATAGTCAAAACTATGTCTTAGTGTTTAAAAACTAGGGTATATCCCTTTAATTGTTTTAGAGAATAATTAGTTAATGATGTAGGATAAAGACAATATCCTATGTTATTAAACTAGTTATTATCTTTATCCTGTAGTTCTGTATTAAGTAGAACATTTTACCAAATTATCTATGGAACTTGCAAAAACCTGATTTTTTTTTTTTTTTAATAATATAGAGAATAACTATAGTTAAGGGGAAAAATTATTATTTCTGTTATTTCAGCTACAGTACATTAATTGTACCATATATATGATCTAGAGGTCAAATGAGCGATTTTGTAATGTAGCTATGTGTGTGACGTCTGCTACTATATGTCGGCTACTAGTACTATATGTTTATGTATCGTTACTGCATATATAAATAATTCTGTTTATTAGTGCATTAGAAAAATTCTTTATAATAAAATAACTTTATTTATTGTTTATTTGTACAAGACACTGTAGCAGTCGAATGGTATGGGAGTGGGATATAGCTCAGTGGTAGTGCACTCGCCTGAGGTGCAATAGTCTCAGTTCTCCCCCTCCAACCAGTACCACATATGATCAATATATCATAGGCTATATGGTATGTGCTGTCTTGCTTAAATATAAAATATTCCTTTTAACTTTATCAGTAAGTGTAGCCTATGTGATGGCAAGACATTTTTTCTCTCTCTCTCTCTCTCTCTCTCTCTCTCTCTCTCTCTCTCTCTCTCTCTCTCTCTCTCTCTCTCTCTCTCTCTCTGTCACTCCATCTTTCTCCGTCTCTCACTCTCTCTGCCTTTCTCTAACAACTCTGTATCTCTGTTTGTCCATTTGTCTGTCTGTCTCTCTATCTGTTTCCACCAAGTGTTGAAATAACCATATCTTTGACACAAATTTGGAAATAGTACTTTAAAATTCCTTTCCTTTTTATATTACCATAACATTTTGCGCATTTTTTTAATCTTAAATATATCTTAAACAAGCATGGGTCTAAAGATCAGATATGAATTATGGAAGACCGGTAATGATGGGCAATGGAGGAGTTTTCTGTTGAAACAGCCGTCTTCATGTCTACTCATCTTAGTAAACAACAGAGTAGAAAAAATCTAAAAATACGAAGCCATATGCCAGAGAAGTGGGTTGTAAAAGCTATGTGCTGAGCAAGTGTGTCTCTGTGGAAGTCATTGGGTTTCACATTAACAAGTATCTTTGCCTCACTTCTAGATGAACAATTCAGATTTCCACCCATTTTATTTGTTGCTTTAGATACCTTTAAGCAGTTTGGCTATAGTCGTTACATGAAGTGTTTCAAGATATACCCCAGAGATGCTATTTTTTCTTTCTGTTTGTTTGTTTTACTGTCATCTGTTAGATGTGGATGATGATGATGATGATGTGCTGTATGTACAGTAGGGTTACAGAACTGGGCTCTGAAAAAACTAAATGAAATGATTGTTTAAACTTTGGCCATTTGGTGTCTTAAGATATAAGGTTATTTGAACACTTTGGAGACAGATTGTGTGTCTGTTCGTGTGAGAAAGAGAGATAGAGATAATAAAAGTAATGTTTCTGTGTAAAACTACGAGAGAGAGAGAGAGAGAGAGAGAGAGAGAGAGAGAGAGAGAGAGAGAGAGAGAGAGAGAGAGAGAGAGAGAGAGAGAGAGAGAGAGAGAGAGAGAGAGAGAAACAGACAGAGAGATAGACAGACAGACAGACAGACAGACATACAGACAGACAGACAGACAGACAGACAGACAGAGAAACTAAATGTTTCATGACACCCTAAAACAAAGAACACATCAGCTATTGGGCATCAAATTAGAGTGAGGAACTGACTGATTGAATGAAAAAATGAAAAAATGAATGAATGAATGAATGAATGAATGAATGAATGTTTAACAACATCCTAGCACACAAAAAATGCATCAGCTTTTGGATGTCAAATAAAGGTAAATACATGAATGAATTGATATCAACATCAGTGTAAAACTCCAAAGAGCTATGCAAAAAATACAAATATAAGAGAAGAAACCTGCTGCTACAATATCAGCTACTTTTACAAAAAAAGCAGTAAGATTTTCCTATGCACTTTCCCTCTGTGTAGAAGGGAGTATATATTATAGGCTTTTATGCACCAATCACAGGCCATTGACTGGGACAGGAAAACCTCATATCAATTAAGTATGATCAATCCTGTGACAGGACACACCTGTAGATCATATTGAACCTCAGGCACTGAGGAATGCTAAACAATGGATTTGGTGAATCTCTACTTTTTCTTTTGCCGTCAATAAACTACAAAGCCTATATAACATAAATATTAAGACATGTAGTACCGTCAAGTAAGTGGTACATGGCTGGGAACATTTTGTATGGTATAAGTTTCATAGATCAGTACACCATTCTAAATGTTAATTAGTGGTTGCCAATCAGTTATCAGGTTGTCAATCATTTGTCAATCAATTAGCAACTTTTGCAAATCAAATTAACAAAATACATATATTCTCTGCCTTGTAGCTTGAATGAATGGATATTTAAGGACACTTCAGTAGTGCTGGATTTATAATGGGGCAAAGGGGGCAATTGCCCCAGGCTCACTCCCCTGCCAGAGAGGTCTCCCAGACTAAGGACTTCCTTTATAAAACTATTTTAATAATTATAAAATTAGTTCATATTTTTATTTGTCATGTAATTTAATTTCTATGTTGAGGGCCCAAAAGTGCCCAGGTCCCACAAGGTCTAAATTCAGCCCTGCACCCCTGCCCTGCACCCCAGTCCAGCACCCCAACCCTGCATCCCTGCACCCCAGTCCTGCACCCCAGCACTGCACCCCACCCCACCCCTGCACCCCAGCCCTGCACCCTAGCAATGCACCCAAACACTGCACCCCAGCACTGCACCCCAGGACAAAAACAGAGACTGGCTATTTGGCATACATTACTATTTCAAGCAAAAATCCTAGTGAGAAACCCGTTGTAATGAATGTTGTAAGGAGACCTACCATGTACTGGTATGTACCTGTAATCTTAAACAGCTTCAGCCCAATATTTGTTTTTGTTTAATTCCATAAACGCAACAGACTAACAAGCCTGTCAGTTCTATAGACATTTACTTGAACAATTAGTTTAATGGCATTCCAAGTTGAACCATTCCCTAACAAGCCTGTCATTGTGTGGAATATACTAGCATGAGCGGTTTGGAATATAGTACCTTAAAAAACCCACCACCAACACCGGAGTCATTATGTTACATTCTTGACTTCATACAAATGGCTGCATTTTTGTGTGTAACGTATTTCGTTTGTTTGTTTTATGTCTTCATTTCAACTGTCTAACTAGTCAGAAAACAACGTTCTTCACTAAACTTTATCTGTGCCAAGGAAAATCGTTCAACATCCAAACAATTTCTATAACTACATGTACCAACAGACTTGAAGGAACTTTATCTGTCAATAAGAACTGAAAATAAATACAGTCTTTTTGCGTGAAATGTGAAGTGATGAATACACATGTAACTCTGTGATGAATAATGTTGAACCTGAACAAAGAAACCATAATACATGACCAGGGCCATATCTGTGTATAACACAGTGGTTTGTAGGATCAATAGCCCTTAATGAACTCACATTTTTCCCCACCCCAACTTGTGTCCCATGATGTATATGAACGAATGAATGAATGAATGTTTAACGACACGAAAAATACATCGGCTATTGGGTGACAAACTATGGCAATGCAAATAATTAAAGTGGTGATCAACATCAATATAAAAATTCAAGTTTTAAATAAAAACAGTGTAAAGAACTGTACAAAAAAAAAGAATTTTACGGATACTGAATTTTACTAAAAACTTCAATTTTGTGCTGTATTGGCCATTCTCAAAGAGAATTGTACACCCCTGCACCATGGTGAGGTTACAGCACACGCAGGGGTGATGTATATCAAAGGCCATGCTATGTACTGTCTACAACTTCTCTCCCACAATCCGTTTTTCTTTTTGGGATTGGGGGCAGGATGTAGCCCAATGGTAAAGTGTTCGCTTGAGGATCGATCCCCTTTGGTGGACCCATTGGGCTATTTCTCGTTCCAGCCACTACTCCACAACTAGTGTAACAAAGGCTGTGGTATGTACCATCCTGTCTGTGGGATGGTGCATATATAAAATCCCTTACTGCTAATCGAAAAAAAGTAGCCCATGAAGTGGCTACAACTGGTTTCATCTCTCAATATCTGTGTAGTCTTTACCATATGTTTGACGTCATATAACCATAAATAAAATGTGTTGAGTGCATCATTAAATAAAACTTTTCCTTCCTTCTTTCCTTTCTTTTCCTATCTCATCTTCCTCCCTAATATTCCGTCCCTTTCCCATCTCTCTCTCTCT
>JAECMU010112236.1:0-11178 GCA_016106625.1 Dracogyra subfuscus
CCACTCCATAACACGTGGCAGTGGCCCGGATGCACACTTTCTTGACAAATCGGTCAAAACATGCGTGAAGCTTCGCACCTGGTCACGGTTGGCCTACTTTTAACCAAAGATATATATGCAATATGCAACATGTGTCTTTCGGTCAAACTACACTAGTCACAAGACGTTAAGAGCCACATGGACATTGTGTCTGAGAGCTGTAGTCCATTCGCTGTGCCAGTGGTACGGAAACACTCTTGCAGTTAATGGATGACGGAATGGCTCACTTGCAGGCATCTTGCTACTAGTCTAATGTATAAGCTATCATTCAGATATGGCAGGACTATTCGAGCATAAACATTAGAAAAACCATTTTTATATATGGCTTCAATTTACTCGACATTTTCATTGGTCGGCGGCCTTGGTAATGGCACAAAACTAGACAAAGCGGAGCTTAAGTTGAAATTAGTGATAACGATATTTAATTAATAGAATGTAGAATGCAAATAAGGATTAATTGCTTTAAAAAAACCCAATTGTGAATTTGAAATTTGTTTTCGGATATTTGGCATCAATTCCGGAATTCCGGATTTTTTCGGAAAATTCCGGAAACTTGGTCGGCCTATTTCTCTCACACGTCTGAGAATGTAGAAGTTTTACACAATATTTTATTTAGCACTGGACAACAAATCATGATACCAACACATTTCAGATGTAAGCAGTTAACCACTACAATTGTTGCACACTAAACTTAAACACACTACCTGGCATCGGGCCCAGTCCTTAGAAGAGGTAGGTTGTGTTTAACGTAACCACTAGAGCACACTGTTTATCAATCATTGGCTATTGGATATCAAACAGTTTTAGAGAGGAAACCGGCTACACATTCTTATTAGTGGCAATGTATCTTTTATATACACCCATCCCACATGAACCTGTCACACGTATGTCCCGGTCAGGGAATGACTCATTCCAAGATCAGGCTCACATCAATGTCGAACACCTGCACACCAAGGATCAATGCTGCACACACACCAGGATCAAGATCACGGATAGTATATCAGGACACCATACAACCCACCCACCATCACCACTGCTTTCTGCCAGCAATCAAACAAGCTATAAGTAAAGGGCTAATGTATATGCAATCAGAAATGCTTTATACAAGCCGGAAACCTTAGTGGTATACGGACATGTTATAATGCATATGCAATCAGAAATGCTTTATACAAGCCGGAAACCTTAGTGGTATACGGACATGTTACAAAGGCTCTCTCTCTCTCTCTCTCTCTCTCTCTCTCTCTCTCTCTCTCTCTCTCTCTCTCTCTCTCTCTCTCTCTTTCTCTCTCTCTCTCTCTGTAACCTACTTTTCATTATCTATCAAAAAAGTTTTGTTTTAGGGTTTGAAAACGTAAGGTAAAATTTTATACTGGACAGTAACTTGTTGTATTTAGCATATATATACAACAAACACTCCATGCATTTAATCACATGCTAGTTCAGTGGCTACAAGAACTTGTGATATCAAATTCTGGTTAAATAAAAGTTAATAGTCTTGTTTGAGTAGCTTCAAAGAGATCCAGCGGGCCATGCGGGAGAGATCGGCGAAGGTTACGAAAGCTATCAGCCCACTGAGCAGCAGTAAGGATGAAGTTCCTAGTCCCACGGACGCCGGCCTGTGGTCGGGAACGCTGCAGTACAGTCGCTTGTATCTCGTCAGATTCCTCCTGTTCATCAGCAGTTTGCTATACAAACCCGCAGCCTGCTGTCTCATCACAGTAACGTCGGCAGTCGTGTACTTACGTCGGCAAAAACAATCACGTACAATCTCATTGGTCAGGCTTCCGGAAGTAGACGACGGAATGCTACAGA
The DNA here is from genome assembly GCA_016106625.1 of Dracogyra subfuscus. Taxonomy (NCBI): domain Eukaryota; kingdom Metazoa; phylum Mollusca; class Gastropoda; order Neomphalida; family Peltospiridae; genus Dracogyra; species Dracogyra subfuscus. Next base: position 1,852 of record JAECMU010112236.1, read on the forward strand.
CGTTTCTGCTGGTTGAAAGTGTAGTTGTTTCAAACATCGTATATAGTGGTGTTGTGTTACTCAAGTCAGACGTAGTGGTTGACGCTGCTGTCGTTGTGACCGTGATGCGACTGGTGTGTTTCACTAAGCTGCTTGAGTAAGTGGCTGTTGGTGTTGGAGTTGATGTAGTTGTTTCTAAAGTAGACGTTGATGGAGTACCTGCAAAATGATTTTCAATGGACACTAATTTCAATTAATCTACAAACCTGCAACACACACTTTGGTACAGTTATAACCGAACGAAGCTAAAGTATGTGATGTTTAAAAGAGGGAAATACCGTCCAGATAACTACAGCTTGTCTCGTTAACCATTACTTCTCAGACAAACGTGCATTTTTAGAATGATGAATAACGCATTTTGAGGTACTGCAATCATGGGTTTTTCTCAGTCATGGAATGTCAGTTTGCTGTAACAGTGTATGAAATCTAAATGGTTTTGTTGTATAGATTTAACAAACTACTCACTTGTTACGTTTCCTGCCGCCGTCGTGGTTGTTGCAGCTGATTCAGTTTCTGAGGTCAAGTTTTCAGTTGTTGCCTTTGTTGTGGTAGTCACAGTTGATGGTTCTGTTGTCGATGTAGATGTTATTGTATCGTTCGCGGCTGCAGCTGTTGATGTTGTGGTTTGCGAAGATGTTGTTTGTTCTGTTGTCAACATAGATGCCATTATATCGTTTGAGACTGCAACTTTTGATGTTGTGGTTTCTAAAGATGTTGTTGGTTGTGGCGTGGTTGTAGTTGTTGGTTCTGTTGTGACGTTTGTCATGGCTGGTCCCGTGTCTGCCGTAGTTACTGACGTTTCGGCTGATGGAATTGTTGTGAATGTTATGTTTATAGTTGTCTTTTGTTCTGGAGAAGTTGTAGCTGTACTTGTGATTGCTGCTTCTGTTATTGTGCCGGTAGTTGTATGTGTTGTTGACGTGAACGTTGAAGGTTGTGTTGACGTTGTACTTGTCGATTGTGTAGATTCCGTAGTTGGTGGTTGTGTTGATGAAATTGATGTTTGTTTTGATTTTGTACTTGTCAGTTGTGTTGATCTTGTAGTTAATGATTGTGTTGACATCGTAGTTGTTGGTTGTGTTGATGTCATAGTTGATGGTTGAGTCGAGGTCGTAGAAATTGAGTGTGTTGATGTCATAGTTGTTGGTTGTGCTGTGGTCATTGTTGATGGCTGTGTTGATGTTGTAGTTGTTGGTTGTGTTAATGTAGTTGATTTTGTAGTTGACGTTGTAGTTGTTGGTTGTGTTGAAGTCGCAGTTGAAGTTTTTGTTGACGCCGTAGTTGTTGGAGGTGTTGTGGTCGCAGTTGTCAGTGGTCCATCTGCGAAAACATAAAGAGTTGAAAATGTACCGAAATATGCAAATATTCTTTGTCGGTCACATACATCACTTGGTGCATCGTTAAAACGTGACAAATGGTTTCAAAATGATTGCTTTAGGTGATGCTGGGCTACTGGTGAGGCAATACATAAACTAATACAGCTTTGTGTGCTCTGACCAAACCAGCATCCATTTTAACTCCAATACAGCATGCAAGAACAGCAGTGTACCACAGTTGCCATTATCAACTAAATGGAACCACGTCTTGTGTGTTAGTAACACAGGAAGCTAGAAAGGTCCAAGACTCGGGTTCAGGATCGCCTTATCAGGACATACACTTTAATGATTCGAAGCTAATCAGCTAATCAGCAAATCAATCGCAAACCACATCCATGTTACAGCTGGAATCTGTTACAGATCTGATCAGTGTGGACAATTCTGCCGGAAACCATTAATTCATGTTGAAAATGCACTTGATGTCGCTGCATGGATGGGTGTGGACAGGTTTCTTGGCTATACTATTATGCAGAGACACTCCAGTATGTTACACAGGAAGATCCAAGGGGTACAAGGGGAGAAACCCATTTTGTGACTAATTAGTATTTGCCAAACTTCTTGTTTGTTTAAAACAGATGCAATCCATACTCCTAATTGTATCTGATGTACTTTTCAGTATTAAAGATCAATGACACCTGTGCATGCGGGAGGGTGGATGAATGTGTGTGTGTGTGGGGGGGGGGGGAGGGGGGTGCATAACAAAATCTACAACACATGTACATTGGGGAGGAGTTGTAAAACAATCCCTGATTCTGTGCTTAAATACTTAGTATTTTCCCAAAAATAACATGAAATTCACATGGGACCTATTTTATATATATTTGACCCTACACTATGTGATGTTTATGAGGAGGATGCATTCTATTTGTGTTTATAGGACGACACATGCAACTTTCAACTTTAGGAGGTCAATATGCTTCCATAAACGTAAACGACATGCGGGGCATATCTCGCGCCACCACACCCCAGGGCTGGAGGAAATCATCAGCTTCGGGCATTCAAATCATTCTACCCACGATATTAGTTCACGTGAAATCTATATGAAAATGCGTAGTGATTTGCTTGCAACCCATTTGGCAGTAATGCTAATATCAATAAAATGTAATGTTATCCAGATTCGGGCTTTTTTGTTTTAACTCTGGCATAAATCAGTTTACTGTTTACCTACTTTCGCTTGCACGAAGACGATGCATTCTACCTTTGTATGCAGGATATTGATACATTCTACATTTGTCATTCTTCTTAAAATACATGATTTCAAATAAACAATATAACATCCAATATGAGTCTGTTACCTACCAGTACAGTTGAGGAGGACATATTTCCAGTTGAAAACATCACCATAAGATAAACAATATAACATCCACTATGAGTCTGTTACCTACCAGTACAGTTGAGGAGGACATATTTCCAGTTGAAAACATCACCATAAGATAAACAATATAACATACACTTTGAGTCTGTTACCTACCAGTACAGTTGAGGAGGACATATTTCCAGTTGAAAACATCACCATCCAGCTGGACGCAGAAGATTACAACCAGTTTCTTTGACCCACAGATCTTCACGGGGTCAACTGGGTACACAGTTTTGTATTCAGTCTTCGAAGATGGTTCCCAGTAAAAACAGCGCTCTTGATTTTCGAAGTGTTTTAAGCTGTTTTTGTTAGCGACACTGGCCGTGAATATATCAAAACGTGAGGCTGAAAAGATAAATATAATAATAATAATAATAGTAGTAATAATAATAATAATAATGTGATGCATAAGAGACTATTTCATACATACAAGTATGTATCGGACGATTCATATTTCGGAAGTTGAATGCGGAGAAAAGTGTATAACTCAGAACGCTGACGTTATACAAAAAGAAAAGAAAAAAAAGAAAGAACCACAACAGTTTTTAACATCGTTTGTGGATAATAACATTTTTACTTTTATTTATAGCTTTTGTTTTAAATGGCGCATGATAAGAAATATAGTATACAAAAGTGTTACACCATTGAGAAGCAGTTAAAAACCCTACCGTGCATAGTACATTTACAACTATATTGTATATTCCAATATAATTTATATGCAGGTATATATGCAACAGGTGTGGTTCTTTGTGTATTAAGATTTCAAAGCATTTGATGTCTTACTTACTGGGGAACTGCTGTCATTGTTCAAAACGTGACCACTGGCAGACAGTAGAGGTAAGATCGCGTGTCGGTGTAGACAGAGCTAATTACTAAGTAAACCGGAAGTAAAGTCCGGTCTAGACCATATCCGGTATAGGCAGAGTTTCTATTAAATTAGCGGTCACTGGATGAGACTTTAAAACTGTGTCAGTTTACATAGAAATCTTGCTTAGACAGATGCCGTTTTTTGGATATCATTGAAATGTTTTCATTAGTTTTGTTTATCTTTGTTAATCTCTATTTCCATACAATGTATGCCGACAGTAATGCAAAACTACCTCATATATAATACACCTTTGAATATTTATATATTTACTTTTTTTTAAAGATTCCACGTTATTGTTAATCACATTTTTTAAGATAGACATTTGAAGGCTATCTCTCTCTCTCTCTCTCTCTCTCTCTCTCTCTCTCTCTCTCTCTCTCTCTCTCTCTCTCTCTCGGGAATGGCTGTCCTCCTTTAGACGAGGCATTATATAGATATTCAAGGAATCAGCCACTATCGACTTTGTATTGTGCGAAGATACGGTCTTGATCATAAATAACTTCTCTGTGAATAGAGAACTGTCTAAGTCAAATGTTTTATAATGAATGAATGAATGAATGAATAAATATTTAACGTAAAAACAGTATGGCTACTGGGTGTTAAACTATGGTAAATGCGAACATTAAGTGCTGAAAATCATCGCTATAAAAATTCAAGAGGACGGTTAAAACAATGCAAAGAACTGTGCACAAAATATACAAATATCGCATATATGTAAAATTAAAAGTTAGCATAAAAATCGTTCAGGATTGAATTAAACTGACCGCGTTTTATAGGACAAATCCCTCTTACAAAATGCATTCTTTGGCGTGGGACTTTTCTATTGCTATTAAACAGGTGATTGACTTATCTAAGACGTGCTATATTACATGATCATATTTGGTTTTATTGCATGGCCAGTTCGTTCTGTTGGTTTTGGGAGTCTAGTGGGTTACGACAGTACGCCTGGTTGACTAGTTAGTTAAAACATAAGGAAACATTGTGTGTACTTACGACAAGATGGCACGTTGCACGCCTCATATCGCACTGAAGTGATGCGGGGGTGTAACATTCTCTTTGAGAATGGCCAATACAGCACAAAGTGAAATGCTGAGTAAAATTCAGTATTACTCTATGATGTCTGTATTTTTGTAAGTTCTTTACACTTTTTATTGAATTTGTATACTGATGTTGATCATCACCTTATTTGTTTCATTACCATAGTTTGACACCTAATAGCCGATGTATTTTTCGTGCCGGGGTGTTGTTAAACATTCATTCATTCATTCGCAGTGAAGTGTTGGTTGTGAAGCACCAGGGTCTGGTCTGGGATAACAGAGGATTACGACAGTAAGCCTGGTTGACTAGTCAAATTGCACGCCTCGTATCACAAAGGAAACATTGTGTGTACTTACGACAAGCTGGCACGTTGCACGCCTCATATCTCAGTGAAGGGTTGGTTGTGAAGCACCAGGGTCTGGTCTGGGATAACAGAGGATTACGACAATAAGCCTGGCTGATGTTCCAATGAGGAAATTGTGCCCGTAACTTGAACGCGTGTTTATGGGGTACGTCTTCGCTCCACTTCTGACATGTTTGTCCCGAGACAGTTCTGTCAATGTCTCCGTCATAGCGTTTATTACTGAATCTCGAATTGCACACGCCCTCTAGAAGCATTACAAAAGAAGACAGTGTTAAAGTCGATATATTAATGACTATTTAATTACACACCACATCCCCACCCCCGAAGAAGAAGACGAAGAAGAAAACAGAACAAAAAACACCAAAGAAATAAAACAAAACAAAAACAAACAAAAGAAACAACAACAAAAAAAACAAATCCCCAAAATAAACTAAACAAAAAAACAAAACAAAAAAAAACAAAGACCCATACTAAACAATCCACACAAACGACAAAAAAAATAGCATTAAACTGTAACTTGTCAATACTTTTAATATATTATTGGGAATAACACCGAGTACAAAAAGTTAAACCAACTGATTCAGCATTGATTACGACACAGTAGTATTCATGAAGAATGAACTCAAGAACAAAATAAGACAGAATGCGGACAAAATCACGTTAGAGGAAATCAGAAAATCGAGTTTGTCATGAAGGAAATGTTTGAGGGCAGTCTATGAGAATGAAAATAATAATCATATTTGACATTAAACGAGATAATTATTAAAATTATTTAGTCAAATTTGACTCGTATATGCTTGTTTATATGTATTACAATGTAACAATAGCAATGTTAATATGACAGTTATATACCGTCACTATAATTATAATTATTATCTCGGTTAATGTAAAATAGACAATTTGTTGGTGGTATGCATTTTTTTTATTGTTAGAACTTACCTCCCGCTGTAGATGACGTCATGTATTTGGAACTGATGAACCCGTTACGGGTGAAAGGCGCTTTTCCATTAAACTTGTGAACTTTTATATTTTTATATATATCGTCTGACACAAATATAAGGTCTAATGTGTTCACAATATCTGTGATTTCTTATTTTTCCTCTGGTTCTTCGCTTTTGTTCCTCCCTCAGTATGTCAACAGCTCTTGCATTATCAGATTACAAACCATCCAATTCAACTTTAGTATTTCTTTGGACATTTCTTAGCCATTTCTATGTGATTGAGGAATCCCCTAGATTTTGTTATTATGACTAATACTATATGAGACCATAGCAATGTGCTCTCTTCCAATTTGCTCTATTGGTACAGCATATTTTCATGAAATATCTACTGGATGGAAGGTTTGCAACTAATCTACAGTAACATAATAACAGCATTCGTGGTTTGGCACTATATTTCGCATTGAAAAAGGTTCTTCCAAGGCACACTTGATATAAGGAATCCTTACAAAGTCTTAAGAGACTGGAAGACCTTTTAAATGAAAACAAAGAAAACTCTGCCCTCAGCGTCTTGGGAAGAGGGTTCTATTTGTGAGACAAAGTACATGTTTGAAACGCAAACCGTGTCTTGGGGTGTTGTAAAGTATTGTGTGTATTTTTCAACACCCCAGATGCAGATACAAAGATTATACTTCAATGTATGTACGTTGCTGCCAGTTCACCATCCCAGATACTAAAAGTTTGATACACTCAACCTGGCAACAAGAGTCATCTTATTGATGTACACATCATCATTAAGGATGCAGGGAAGACACCAACCATCAATTCCAGCTGTACTTGCCATTAATGACTATGGTATCTACAGTGCTTTTATGCAGAATGGAAAACTGGAGGTTTTGAATATTCTCAAGCAAACACTTATCCTCGACATTTGGATGGATAATGAAATTTTGTATTGATTTTTTACATGCCAGTCGACAAGTGACTGTGGGTTCAAAAATGGTAGTCACTTAATCCTTGCGATATCATGCTATTTTTTACACAATTTAATCCGAGGCAATATTAGCATGTAGATCCATTGGAAAATAAATGGTGGTGTGCAACCTTGTGCAGAGATACGATTTTGACTGTGCCATGGTTTTGTCGTTTAGAATTTATGTTCATATATTTAAGAAGCAGATAAGTTCATATACTTCTCTATGGGGGTGCAGATGCGAATAACATACAAATACATCGTGACTTGAGAAATATCTGGAAATGTTTGTTGCGAAACCAAGGATGATAATATTGAACTACAGTAGAGTATAAATCAGCCTGCTCCATTCTACATGTATTCATTGAGAATTCTATGAAAATGCACATAAACAGAACACATTGGTATCAGTCATGTCAGGCAGTCCAGGTTATTCCCTAACCAAATTGTCATATGGCTGAGACATTTTAGAAGGAAACCTAAGAGATGAAAGAGTGATATTATACTATGAGCGCTGATGGACATACTGATGGAGGAACCAGAGCAGAGTCTGAAGAAGGAGAATATCCGAAATTGTGAACATGACAGACATATTTTAATTGCAAGAAAAATGCAAAGGAATATGACAGGAAGTCAAAACTTTCCTAGACAATGTTTGATGTAGAAACTAATTATATACAACAATATGAGCATAAGTTAAGCACAATGTAAATATAAAGGCAAATCTAAAAATATTACAAACACAGACTAGTATAAGATGAACTTCCGTGAGATGGATGAGTATATGTAATGTAAAAGAAATTATAAAAGGTACACAAAACTGATGCTTTAAAGTTTTAACATTGGTATTTAGTAAAGAGGGACATATTCATAATATTGATGTACATACATGTATATTCAACAATATGAATTTATGGTTAGTAAACTTTCATATATTATAACATAATTTTGTGTACTGTCATATTATTTTAGCATGTTTTGGTCATATATATGGCTTCAATACGTTGTTTCAATAAACTTTTACTGGTTGTACATGCAAAAACACTGGGTATTTTACAAACTTATGAAAAATATTGAAATAAGCATTAGGCAGGTATTTGTTACAAATTTGTTTAGAATGTTTTTTGTCATTGTGTTCCCTCATAATTTTATGTAAGTCATAAAGTTTAAGAACATGCCACAATGGTGACGACTTTCAACGGAAGAAATTATATTTCCCCCATATTCAAAGGAAAATGTTAAAATATCTATTGAAACTTAATTAATTTTGTTGAGTATAATATAGGTAGATATACTGAACCATATTTGAATAATGCTTCCTCAATATATTAAATACAGTGCACTTTTTAATAGTAAAAGGTTAAAGCAGACCAAAATATGTCAATATAGAACACAATGCATTTTAGGCGTGTTACTATTCACATTTAGTATAGGACGAATATAATTCATTTCGGCCTTATATCTGTTAAAACTTTATTTGAATAAGTGGCATTAAAATTGTTTACTTTTCTCGGTAAATGCCATGGAAAAACCACGGGAATCCCCACGCCATTGCTAATTGCTGTGATCAATTGCCAGAGTTGTTATTATAATATTTATTTTAATGAGATAAAACCCACATTAAACGAGGAAGGTTAAAATAATATTAAAATGTGTCAAGTGTAAAGTCTTGGCACAATTCACAGAACCTGCTAATGATAATGAATGCAAATTATAGAAGGGCTGTATTGTGATATGTCACATGACCTGTAAGAGGGTCTTTGTGTTGGTCATCTTATCACATTTTATTCCAAATGTGATAAACTAACTGCATGCATCTCTGCTGTAACGTGTTTAAAAAAAAAAAAATCCATACTCATAGCTAAAAACAAACGAGTATAATATTACATTTTAACATATAGCAGTCATCTTGAAAACACAATATGTTTTAATTAATTTAAATTTTAAAACGCTTACTACAATATATGCTATCTGTGTTCTACGTTTCATCGTAATATTAAACTAATAATAATTTTGTTAAAGTTTTAATATAATCACTATTCGGTTCATTATGTGAAAATAGATATTGACTTACAGACCAATGAATCTTTCATCCAGAATATCTAAGCTATTTAAGAACACCAACATAACAACGTATAGCAGGAGGATTCACTATGAACCTGTTTTAGAGCACTTCTGTACTTCTGGTTCACTGATCAATATGATTCACTTAATGGAAACATGACCAAGTAGACACTGTTGTAAAACATGATCAGTACTTGTGGTTCAATGATAACTATGATTCACTTAATGGAAACATGACCAAGTAGACACTGTTGTAAAACATGATCAGTACTTGTGGTTCAATGATAACTATGATTCACTTAATGGAAAC
>JAECMU010112238.1:0-10211 GCA_016106625.1 Dracogyra subfuscus
AACCGAAAGCAGTACGAGCCCGACAAAAGTGTTCCACTTTCAAAATAATGACTATGTGTTTGTCCTGGATAAGCCAGCGTAGTGAAACCAAAGACGAATGCGGCGCTATAAATGCACCAAATGTAATGGGAGTTTCTGTTCTATATGCTTAAATAATAAAAATATTCCAGACAGTGCCGCTTTAAGTTTATAGCTATTGATCTTCTAATACACGGGACATTTTGAATAACACTCCGTACACCACCCTATTGTGTGCTTGATATTTATTACCAGGTCCTTGGTAGAGCTATCAGTGACATATTTATGGTTACCTGAGATAACACAGGTTTTCTATGTTGGAAACTGTCTTGTTTATTCCACCTTAAATACCTGGGCGACATATTCTTCCTGGTAGATAGTACTGAACACTTTGACAGTATGACATGTGTGTGTATCTATGTATATATGTAAGTCACTCTCCACCATTGTTCCGCACTATTGTATATATTAATGTTTGTTCATTGTTATAATGCTGATAAGTTGAACAACTTAAAGCAATAAAAGAAGTTGAACTTGAACTTGGATATGTTCAGTCGTGTTTTATTTGACCGGATGCATAAGTCAGGTTATCCAATGAAATTAGCATTTCTGAAACTGATTGCTCTCTGACGTATTCCATTCGGACAATCTTCTTACATTAGTTTTAGTTGGAAAAGACGCTAACTTTATTCTTAACTCTCGTTTTCTTTGTTTTCGGTCTTTTTCATTATTATTATTTTCTCTTCTTTTTTATTTGAGGATATAATTATAAAAATAAAATATTAAATTCGAATCCGATGGATACCATTTATCTTACAACACGCTGCTTAAAATCATATTGATAACGCCCGTTTGTCACGCACTATTATCTATGTTCATTTACAATTAATACCAAACATCCAATCTCAGTTGCCGAGAGTTCGTGTGAAACGAAATTACCCGTTTTGAGAACAAACTGGAATGATTCATTCTGACGCGGTTAAAAGTTATGTAATGAATGTATATGACTTGGTGGTGTTTACTCGGAAGACTTTAGTATGGACGAAATAGTGTACTAGTCGGGTCAATATATGAAAAATAATGGCTGAACCCCAAACAAATTTATACAAAATGTTTTTTGGTTTTAATGTTATCCATGGGTCATCAGTTATTGCAGAAAAAAAGTCTCCCAAAATCTGACCCCGGGAACATGGTTAATTTGCATAATTTCAAGATGGCGACTGCCCTCAAATTTCATTCTGTTGCAAACGTTTTACTGGATTAATTTAGACCCTATAAATGTATTACCAACATAATAATAGAAACATGATAACAAACAAACCAACAAACAAAAAAGTATATCGAAATTGTTTTGTGACGTCATAGTTACATCAAATTGACGTCATGTGACGTCATGGCTGCCATTTGTAATTTCAAGTAAAACAAAAGAAGCTAATTATGAGATATTTGCTCGGTTTTTCCCACTTTGAAGTACCCACAAATAACCATGTGCACATGCAACATATACTAGTATCAAAAAACAACAACAGGTGAGTTATTTATGGCAATGCACATAGTTTACGTGATTAGGCCATCGGTCAATAGGCTGGTAGGTACTGTGTTCGGATCCCAGTTGAGGCATGGGCTTTTTAATCCAAATACCGACTCCAAACCCTGAGTGCGTGCTCTGCAAGGCTCAATGGGTAGGTGTAAACCATTTGCACCGACCGATGATCCATAACCGGTTCACCAAAGGTCATGGTTTGTGCTATCCTGCATATGGGAAGCGCACATAAAAAAGATCGTATCAAAATATGTGTGGTCCTTAACCATATGCCTGACGCCATATATCCGTAAATAAAATGTGTTGAATGTGTCATTAAATAAAATATTTCTTTCTTTCTTCCTTTGCACTTAGTTTAATAACTTTTTAACTGAGTTAACTAGAAAAAAGTTGCAGCTGTTGATCAGTCCACCATTCATGCTGTTAGACCAAGGGCTGTGGTTGTACCGCTTCAAATCGGACTTGCTTCTCAAGTACATCATCTCTACAATTAAGTCCAAGTTTTTTGTCAAACCTCTGTCTGTGATGGGCTTTAGCTTCTCCTATGAGGAGTTACAGAGATTTCAGCAAAATGTTGCTAGTGTGGTTGCCCCTAAAGTATTAGCTGGAGGACTACTCGATATGGTGTTATTTGGAGCAGGCAATGTTGACCACAACATTTTGACTCTTAGACGGCAAAGGAACGTGTGATGGTATGGGCATGATAGCAGCAGCAACACCAGGAAAACAGATAAACTGTGTAGTTCCAAGGAAGAAAGTTTCTGCTTTGAACTTAAATGAAATGTCACGAGTTGACATTATTGACTATCATTTTTCTACGTTCGCCCGCTGCCATGTAACGTTTGAGATACTCCCAGAATTTCACTTCTCCTCGCCACCAGTTGACATTCTGTGGGAGCTTTTATTCGTCTTTCACCAGGAAACTCCCCACTGGCAGGGAATGATGCACATTGTGCATAGTAAATGTGAGTACCCTGGGAAATCGACCATCACTTTTCTACCAATGATCGATATGTATCCCAGTGACACACCATGCATCCCCTCTACCCTGACCTACATTTGTAATCTTGCAGACAGACACATAATTTCACCAATCATTACATTTGACCAACCTTTATTTTGGAAGGCATCAAGATTATCTACAATGGACAGCTATTTGAAAGGCATCATCTTGTTATTGGGTAGTTTTCATACATTGATGAATGTTCTTGGTGCCATCGGTAAACTAGACTTGGTTCTAGACTTATGAATATTCCTGAGGTTGCCTATGAGGAGAATGCAGTAAAGCACACGATGAGTGGAAATGCAGGGCAAAGGGCATTCCGAGGTCATATTTTGGTTGAAAAATGCATCAATGGAATGTTGATCAATGAGTTTTGCTAATTCTGGTACATCCTGTGAAGAGATATTTAACTCATTGTTGGCAGGGGATGGCAGATTAGATGCACGCACTGTCGATGGATCTGACACCGTGAACTTAAACAAGCCATTAAAAAGAGAAAACTCGAGTTGTCTGAGCGATCCAGGACACGTAAACTATGGGTTTCGTAGATGAACATTGTAAATGTTATGACCGAGGAGCAACGTACCCTGTGGACAATATCATCTCCAGTTTGCCCTGAATACAACGTTGCCATGCAGGATTTCAATAAACGTGTATTTACAACAACTGAACAGCACAACGAAGGGACTGAAGCTAGGCTGAAAAGAGATCAAGTGGACCTGGCCAAAATCAGAGAAACATTTGAATTGCATAACCCATTCTCTACGGATCCTACCTTGAGAAATGTAGTAACTGGAGTTGCTGTTCAGGATAATGTTAACGTTGATGGTTATGTAGCAGTAGGAAAGCAGATCATTGAGAAAATGATGGGGCAGCCAGTTTTCACTTATACATGTAAAGGAAAATATAAGCAAGGACATTAGGGGACGCATCTGCTGTCCAAATTACCACTGATAGAACTACGATCCTGTATTACTTTTCCAGAGGCTATTGGTCATATCCAGGGGAGGACACATTTCCATGGATGAGGTTCTTGAATATGAGCCAAGTCCATTTCTGCCAGCGCTTTTTGAGGCAAGCAACATATTCAAGAAACCGATAAAGCACAGCTTGCCAAAGCAATAGATGTCCATGCCTGTAGCCTGTCAGATGAGGCTGTCACCAACAAAGTACCAACAACTGAGAAGTATGTGCTGGATGATGGTTCACTGATTCACCGTGTTCAGTGAACAAAAGGCAGCACATGTAATAGCAGATGCCTATGTGGACTTCACTGTACGAAATTATGGCAAGGCAACTGTCATATTCGATGGCTATCTTGAAACACCATCATTAAAGGACAACACACACGCGAGACGACAGGAGAAACATCGCTCAAAAGTGAGTGTCACACCTGAAACAATGTTTAGTGGGGAAAAATGAAGAATTCTTGTCAAATGGACATAACAAGCAAAAGCTAATCAATCTAATTTGTGAGAAATTAAGGGAGAAGGGGTGCAATGTTATATACACTGAAGGAAATGCAGACTGTCAGATAAGAAGGCCTCTGATTAACTGAGTACTTTTAGTTCTTAAGTTCCACCAGCCAGGTTTCAATCAAATTATTTTTAAGTGATCCTCTCATGGCACTTACCAAGAGTTGTTATTTTTGGGGCAGTTTCAAAATCCAAGATGGCCGATCTGGCCTTTGATTGACTGAGTTGGTTTTGACTCATGCATGGTCCACGTATAAGCAGATTTTAACCAAATCTATTCAAAATTATCATCTCATGGCCATGACCAAGTATTGTCATTTTTCAGTCCGATTGAAAATCCGCCCTGGCTTCCGATTGACTGAGACATTTTTAAAACTTCTTTTCAAGGTCCACCATCCAGGTTTCAACCAAACTTGGTTGAAACGATCCTCTCATGGACCTGACAAAGTATTGCTATTTTTGGGACTGATTCAAAATCCAAGATGGTCACTCTGGCTTCTGATTGGCTCAGATATGTTCAACATCTTCTCAAATTCCACCAGGCTAATTTCAACGAAACATAGCCCATGTCATCTTCTCATGGCCATGCATATGTTATTATTTTGGGGGTCAATTGCATTAGCATTCGTATGTATCAATATTAATTTTGTTTTAATTTATTATTGTAAATACTATCTAAATCTGTTACATGTATGTTTGGTTGTATAGCCACTGTTCCCAATGAAATTGATAAATCATATGAGAAGTTATGAATTAAAAACAAAATAACCATGGAAATTATTTGGACTTAGCTTTTTCTCCATAAGTGTATAGAGATGCTTTCACAGTTGAAGATATACATGCAGCAAGCTTGCAAAAATGAAAATATGCTTGCGGGAAGCTTTCACAGTTGAAGATATGCATGCAGCAAACTTGCGCATGCCTTCACAAATGAAAACAAGCATGTGGCAAGTTTGCAGAATTACTGACTACCTTACGCGAGCTAAGCGAGCTAAATGCTAGCTTGTAAGTAGCTTGCATTGCTTTTACTACCTTGTAACAACCTTGCAACTACCTTGCAACAACCTAGCCGCAAGCATGCATTTTTGTTTGGGTAGTCCAAGCTGCTATTGCCGCTTCACAATACCAAACCACAACAAATTTAATATTGGTATGTGGCAAACTTTTATTTTTAATTCTGTCTGCAGTGATTACCAAATGTGCACAAACCTATTACTTCAGCTTGACATCATTGCATTATTCAGGATATTGTAAACTAGTGAATATAACATAGTTCATGCTCAGAAATATCTTAAATAGTGGTCTGTTTTATGTTTTAGGGCATTATTTGCAACACATCTCACCTATAATGTCACGTGACGTCAATGTGACTATGACGTCACAAAACAATTTCGATTTACTTTTTAGTTTTTGTTTGTTTGTTTGGTATCATGTCTCTATCTGTTGGTAATACATTTATGAGGTCTAAATTGAACCAGTAAAAAGTGTGTAGTACATTGAAATTTGAAGGGGTCGCCATCTTGAAATTATGCAAATTAACCGTGTTCCCGGGGTCAGATTTTTGGAGACTTTTTTTCTGCAATAACTGATGGCCCATGGGTAACATTAAAACCAAAAAACCTTTTGTATAAATTTGTTTGGTGTCAAACCGTATATTGACCCGACTACACTTGAATATATCAAGGGACACAATAAACCACTCCATGAAATGCCACATTTATAGAAATGCCATATACCCACGTAGCTTAGTGATATGATGTATTTTAAACAAATACTTGTTCAAAAAGTTAGTGTATAGCTTTACAGTTGATTGGAATGAATGAATGAATGAATGAATGAATGACTATTTAATGACACCCCAGTAAATAAAAGTACATTGGCTATTGGGTGTCAAACTATTGTAGAAGAACAATTGATTGTAGTACAAGAGTGATAAATACGTCATAAGAAAAGAAGAAAGAAAAACAAGGAAGAAAAACGTTAAGGAAGAAAAAGGTAACTCATATTAATTGTCCAGTTGATGGGCATGTTATCATTTGTTATGTATTATTAAAATAGTATCTCTGCACAAGGCAGAGTCGCGTGCTGGGGTGTCGTTAAACATTAATTAATTCAAGGCAGAGTCGAAAGGATTAAATTAGACAAAGTGGTGATTACACTATCAAGTTGTCGTTCATAAGAGGACTGCCACTCCTCTTGGAAAAAGAATGAATGAATTAATGTTTAACAACACCCCAGCAAGAAAAAATACAACGGCAATTGGGTGTTAAACTATGGTAATGCAAACAAATAAAGTGATGATCAACATCAATATAAAAATTCAAGATTTAAATAGAAACACAGTGTAAAGAATTGTGCAAAAATACAAATATCACAGATAGATTCTGACTTTTATTCAAAATTTTAATTGTATCTCGAAGAAAACAAGGGGATTTGTTCTGTATTGACCATTCTCAAAGATAATGTTACACTAGTTCAGGCCCTGCCCCGTATACACTTTCTTAGGCATAGACTTTGACACTTGATTTGAGTATGGGCTGCCCCAGGCATAAACAGTATACTTGGTGGAATTCCGAAATTTGTAGCCGGAACTCGCCAATATTCAAAATGGCCGCCATCAGGTCAGTGCCGAAACAGAAATGTATTTTACGTTTGACCAGAATGTTGTAGATCGATGATTTTTATGTTTATTATTGGGTTTTCGTGTATGCCCGACACGTTGGTGACACCACGAAACATTTTAGACGTTGCTTAGTTAACGAATTCCAAGATGACCGCAACCCACAATCCGTCAAAAAATAAAAACCTGTATAACCTTTGACAGAAATCTAATATAATAGTATTTTGTGGCCAGTCATGGTATACATATTGTTTAGCTATTATTAAAATCACTAAAAATGAAAATATATTGCACTAAGAATAATGACAACAACAACAATAATAATAATAATAATAATAATAATAATAATAATAATAATACGTTTATTGACAAAATTCAAACAGGTACATTACGAATGAAAGAAATGGCATGATTTAGAAATCCAATTTATAAATTCAATTAATACTAATTACTTAACAAACCCATTGGTAGCTATGTGCTAATAAGAAAATCTTAAATTCTTACTTATTTACTGTTTTCTTTGCATACTAAATTAAATCATTAACATATGAAGACATTAAAACATTAGCAGTATGTTATAATCATGTCCTATCTCGACATTGGATGAACAGTCTACATTTATTGCGGTGACCTATCTTCAATACCCAAGATGTCACTAACATGTTAGGTCTGAAACTTCTGTGGATCACATATATGAGAGATGCGTGTTTTGTGATTACAGAGCGCATCATCCAGTTACCCTTAGCAGCGAATTAGGAATTGCGCAAGGGAAAGAAAAGGAAATATCCTGTAAAATGTGCTGCCCATGGCGAAGGTTTCACAAAAGGTATACAGCTCCATGAGGACAATGCACCTAATGACACGCCGGTATTCGTCATTGCTGCATTGCAGTGTCTTCCAACGTATTGTTCACCCACTGCATTCCACATATCTAGCACTGTCTGACTTTCATCTATTTCCTTACCTGATAAAAAGGAGTTAGCTGGTGTAAATTTCGTAAGTGATAATGGTGTTAATTCTACTGCTACTTCTTCCGCAGAAAGAATCCTTCTTCGTCAGACGTTTGACAGCCAATTGCCGATGTATATTTCGTGCTGGGGTGTCGTTAAACATTCATTCATTCATTCATTCATTCATTCTTCGTCAGAATGATCAAGACACCGCAGCTCCGTTGGCAGAATAGTGAAGGAAGGAAGGACATGCTTTATTTAACGACGCATTCAACACATTTTATTTACGGTTATATAGTGTCGAACATATGGCTAAGGACCACATAGATACGGATAGTGGAAACCCGCTGTCGCCACTTAGTGGGCTACTCTTTTTCGATTAGCGGTAAAGGACCTTTTACATGTACCATCCCACTGACAGGATAATACATACCACGACTTTTGATTTAACATTCGTGGTGCACTGGTTTCAGCGAGAAATGCAGAATAGTGAAGTAACATTAGCATGCAACTGCCAATGAAAGTGTAAACACAAATACTAACAGTAAAGTAAAACATGGGTCTGATCATATATAACATTTGACATTTTCTTTTACGAGAACATAGTGGGTTTTTATTGTTGCTATTGTTGTTGTTGTTATGTTTGTTTTTGGTTGTTTTCTCGAGAAGGACGTGTGTGTTTTCCCCTTAGTGTTTTGCTGAGCAGTAAAAAAAGGAATTCTGGCCTTACTATTCTATTATGTTTTTGTTTTAGCCCATAGGTTTTTCTGAGCAGTACAAAGAAAATAAACGTAGGCTTATTATTTTCTTATGCAGTAGAGAACTCTTTTCTTACGCAGGACGAAAGATGGGAACCCCGACCTTAGTATTCTGTTAAAAAGATGGGGACAAAATGGAGAACTGTTGCCTATGTAGCTTACACTGGGTAAACCATGTAAAGAAACCAAACAACCTAAGATACTAATTTTGAATGAATTGTCGAAAACACTGGAAAATATTTCTTTCAAACATTACGTCTTACATACATCATATTTAAATTGTTCTTATTTATAAGGTTTAGTGTAGTATATGCTTGCATTAGTAATTAAGG
The DNA here is from genome assembly GCA_016106625.1 of Dracogyra subfuscus. NCBI lineage: Eukaryota > Metazoa > Mollusca > Gastropoda > Neomphalida > Peltospiridae > Dracogyra > Dracogyra subfuscus. The sequence goes on from JAECMU010112238.1 coordinate 8,700, forward strand.
AAACTGGCCCGTGACAACTGCAGAGAAGCAACTGAATACGATGCTCGATACAGAAATGTGTAAAACAATATTGGTTTTCTGGAACACTAACTTACGTTTGTTGCTGTGGTTGCGTATGATTTTATACCACGACAGTCAATATGTTCTAGATATTAAATCCATTTTGAAAGATACTGTAAATACCATAGCGTGATTACATATACTTGACACTTAATAGTCGATGTGAATTTTTGTGCTGGAGTAGTGTTAACCTTTCATTCATTCATTCATTCATTCATTCAATTCATTCATTACGCATGCCTTATCGGTATATACATGTCTCCCTCTCCAAGGTTTCAAGCAGCAACCCAAGACCAATGTACCAAGTGATTTTGGATTGACTATAGGGTAGGAATGTGCACTCAGGTATATTAGACTACTTTCAGATCATAGACATGTACATGTTCTGTGGCAAAAGAGTAATCCATATCCGAAAGACGCCCAATAACTTGAACATTTAGTAAATACAGAATATTTTATCATACAGATAGCTGCTAATATATAACAGTGGCCATTGCGGTATCTTCCATGAAACATTTCTCGTCTAGCAGTCGTTAATAACCTATCTTCGTGGAGCAGGAACGGCCAAAACCAAAACATTTACTAAATTGTTATCCATATGTATTATACTCTCTATGTTTATTTGTATAAAAGTACTTGGCTGCCCGTATATCTGTATTATATATCTGTTCTCTTACCTAATATATGGTTAGGTGTGTATGTTTGTGTGTTCGTGTGTGTCTGTCACTAGCGTAGCCAAACTGTTATATGGGGGGGGGGGGGACACTATGTATGTGTTTATGTATCTTCTATAAAATGTAATACAGTAAAAACATAAAACTGAAACGAGGTTTAATTGAAATCATTGCCCCGTCCCACCTGATCGCTACGCAACTAGTGACTGTGTACACTGTCAACCAATCTGTCTCGTGTATTATAACACAATGTGTATGTATATATCCAAAAAAGTTTTGTCTACTCTGTCAAAGCATATTTGTTATTAATTAATATGCTAAGATACGACTTTAAAAATAATATCTGTTTTGTCTTTCATATTTAGTATCCTTACTGAATAGTCATTTCCCTCAGTACACTAATTATAGAAGAGAGTATGTCAAGTGAATTCGTAGCTATTATTATTCCAGCAACTCTGACTCGTTGAATGGACATTACAAATACCACCAGTTATTTACAACTGATCATTTGTCACCGTTCCCCTATATTGATAACACAGCTATATTTATGGCTGCTTTGCGACTGAGATAACGAGCCTTCTTGTACTGGAAACACCTCTGATTATTTCACGCCGTCTATCTGTACGCCATGTTTCGTCCTGGTAGATAGCAACTAAGACTGTGTGACACTATGAAATGTCTTTGGATATATTCGGTTTTATTGTGCGTAATTGGCGCTGATTCATTTTTCTGTAAGTTCGCTTTTATTACATAACACAAGTAATACTATATTTGTATC
>JAECMU010112253.1:0-10366 GCA_016106625.1 Dracogyra subfuscus
TACAAGAGCTCCCAGAGGGTACATAAAAATCCATTCACCCCTCGTGACGCTTCTACAACTTATAGTCTGTGATGTTGAACTTGGAGAAATGTCCTTAAAAATAGACTCATCTCCATAACCATTACTATTCAGAGCTTTGTTCATTTTCGATGAATACAAATTTTATTTTGTGGTATTACAATTACTAGAATGACAAAAACATGTTGGATGTGTGAAAATGGATAATTTAAACAATAACATGCAAGTAATGCCTTAATTTCATTTGTCCCAAAAAAGTGTTCTTTCATGAAACAATTGTTGTAGTGTTTAAAAACTAGAGTATGTCACTTTAAAGAGCTTGAGATGGTTGTGGTCATTTAAAATTTAATGAATCATTGGGCTCTAGTGGTGTCATCAAACAAAACAAACTTTAATTAATAAATATGCTCTAGTGGTGCCGTTAAACAAAACAAACTTTAATTAATAAATATGCTCTAGTGGTGCCGTTAAACAAAACAAACTTGAATGGACATTTGACATCCAGTATCCAATGATTAATTAATTAACATGCTCCAGTGGAGTTGCAAAACAGGCTTGAACTCTTTTACCTCTCGTTCTCATCTGCAGTTGAGATGCTAATAGCGGGCAGCATAGCCCAGTGGTACAGTGCCCGCCTGATGCGCGGTCGTTCTAGGATCGATCCCCGTCAGCTAACCACTGGGGTTTTTTCTCGACATAACCATATGTCCGACGCCGATATAACTATATTCTAATGTGTTGAGTGCATCGTTTAAAAAAAAAAAAAAAAAAAAAAAAAATTTGAGACGCTAACAGTCTTTGTAAACACAGCTGTCAACATTCAAAGGAGTTATCTATCTTCATTCTGTGAACGCAAGAACATAGTAGAATGACAATCGAACACGTTGAGTGCATTTTATTGACAGGTATTCAAATTTAAGTTATTATCGCAATATCGAAAATAAATAAAAAAATTGTCTAAATTTGTGTAAGCATTGTTGATGACATAATGTACACATGGGTTTGATTTCTCGCTATTTGTATAATTATTTTTATCCTATAACTTACCCATGATATCTATGTCATAAATCCATGTGATAATTTACTTTCTTAACTGGGTTAATAATGGTATGCAAATTTGTAAGGTCTCTAGATTATGTGTTGCGGTAAATAAGTCATTTGCTTACACGCCAACAAGACCCGTGTACCTGAGCAAAACATTTTCAAAGATTTGTTTAAAATGCGTGACGTCAAACTAATCTGCGCTAATCATGATGACGTCATATTATCGATGGCGGTGACTTTAGTACTGTGATTTACTAAAAAAAAAATTATAATTTTATTTTAGAAGTGTTATAGGATAAACAGAATTCGCTACTCGTGTTTTTTAATATGTAAAATATCAACCTTCTCTGCTAAGACAAATACCGATTAACTAAACGACTCGGTTGATATTTTCCATATTAAAAAATACTCGTGACGAATCCTCTATATATTAAAACATGTTGGGACATTATCTAATGAAAACTGAACATTTGTAAAGGATGTATTGGCTGAAAATAACTGATAATACAGACTTTGAAGTCATCATCATGATTGTAGGGTTTAAAGATTCTGTAAATTTTATTTTGGTAATTAGACTCAGTAATATGTCCTCTAAACTATGACACACATCAAAATAGTTTAAGTTAGTAGATTTTTTAACAATTTGAGGTTGAATAATGAAGTTTCAAAATTAAATATTTCATGTTGGAAAGCTGGGTGGAGTTAACTGACTGTGTTTTCTTTCTGATTTAAGCATCTAAGGAAAGGCGAATCCGTGGTCTGGCTCTACAGAAAGCACTGGCTGAGCGGACTCTGCACACGTACTTCAAGTACTGGCTCGGACTGACACAGGTCCAACAGTCCTTACGGACTCACGTCGGACTCAAAATACAAACACGGTAAAAACAACACAGTTTTTATTTAAGAATCAAAAATTATTTATAGTCCCCTACTGGTCCAACTGGAGGGGATTGTGGATTTCATCCCCTTCCTTCTGTCTGTCTGTCTGTCTGTCTATTTGTCTGTCTTTCCCACATTTAGTTTTCCATACTTTGTTTCACAGTGCTTCAAGACATGGATCTGAAATTTGGTATATATACGTTTATCATATACTGTTACAGATCAAGTTTGACTTTAATGGCAATTTACCCATTTCTGACTGAGTTATGGCCCTTGAACTCAGGAGAAACCTTTTTTTCATAATGCCTTAAAATATTGAGCTGAAATTTTGTATATAGCTTTATCATGTACTGTTACAGATCAAGTTTGACTTTCATGTCAATTTACTAACTAAAAGTACTGAGTTATGGCCCTTTGTTAGGCTCATTATTGTTCTGGCAGTACTTGAGACGTTTTGCTCAGCTGATAACTCTGAACAATTTCACAGCACGTGAAGAACTACCATGCTTACGACTGTAGTGAAGACGTCACTTTAACGCAATGTTCGTGTTGCAATTGGTCAGTTTGTAAATTCAGCTGAGCTGATAACTAACATAGCATGCACACAGTGAATGTTTCCATTGGCCAGTTAGTAAATTCAGCTCAGCTGATAGCTCACGTAGCCTACACATGGTGAATGTGTTTCCGCACGTGGCCAAAAATATAAAAAAGAACAGATATTTTCCTCACGACCACGAGAGACGAAAAACTCAGCAAAATTGCCCGCACATGAGAGCTATTAGCTGAGCAAAAAGTCTCAAGTAACGTTTTGCTCAGCTGACAGCTGTCGTGTGTGGTAAGCTTAAGGGTTTTTAACCTGTTATATCCCTCTCTACATGACATATCTGGTCATTTCTATTAGTAAAATTGTATTTACTTAAAGTAGGGCTAGAAACATTTTAATTGTGACTAACGTATTTTCCGGCATATAAGCTGCTACTTTTTTACTGTGAATTGCAAGGTGCGGTTTATAAAACGGTGCGGTTTATTTACATTTGTTAAATCACTGATCCCATAGCCAGCAGATTTTTATATTAAAAAAACACACATTTCTAGAAGCTCTGGTATCTATTTTGTTTTCAAGTGAACCATTTTAATTTTCCTTATCCAGTCCGCTGTGATAAAAATAAGTTCTTACTTATGTAGGTTATAAATCAGTATCTGGACACCAAATTAGTTTATGGTAGGCAAAACAATTTAAGCCATGGAATTATTGTTTACAAGACAATGAGTGATGAAACATGAGTCTGTGATGTTGAAACGGAGAAATGGCCTCTTAAAAATACACGAGCTCATCTCCACATCCATTACTTCTCGGACACACGTGCATTTTTAGAATTATTACAAACACCAGGATGAACATAAACACTTCCGGTGTACTGAAATGAGTAATGTCTGATTTCATTTATTAAAAATGGCTGTAATAATGATTAAAATATGTTGTAGTGTCTAGAAACTAGGGTCTGTCACTTTAACAAACATAAACATAATTTTTTTTCATATCTTTTTATTTTTCAGTGTTTTGCAAGCTTGGCACACTTACGTTCAACGAAGACGGCAGTTGGCTGACATCCAGAACATAATGACCCAAAAGGTCAATCTACGCATAATGACCTCGACCTTCATGACCATGAGGTGTCAGTTTGATTACTGTCAGGGGCTGAATGACATTGCACTTAAAGTTACTAACAACAAAAACAAAGATCTTCTGCGTAAAAAACTCCGACTCTGGCAGGCACGTTTGGATGCCATTTTGGCATCACGTTGCTACGGGAAATTTCTTGCCGTGAGAGTGGTCCGACGATGGCGGAAGTTTGTTAAGAAACGAGTTGACGAGAGACAGATGGAGAAAAATCACACTGAGCTTGCCATTCGACACTACAACAACAAAATCTGGTTTGTAGAATGAATGTTTTGTGTTTCAAATTTGTTGTGATGTGGTCCATCATTTTAAAACGAACATTTTGTTCAATATCATGTCGCAATTCGCTACGCAACTTTCACAAATCACTACTTGGTTTTAAAACAGTAGTTGCTAATCAATTTTTAACTGACTAGAAACATCACCAATCAAAATTTTGAAAACAAAATGTTCCCTGTCAGTGTGTGATTTTGGTTTAAAACATTTAATTGTTATAAGGACTCAATTTGGAAATCTTTAAAACCTGCCACCAACCCAGCGAGCTCTGCCATGCATGCCCAGTAGAACAGAAGATTCACTCAATCGTGAAACCATGGAATCGATCGCTAGTCAAGACTGTGGTTTGCCAGGATTTTGAGATATATGTTGACTGTGTCATTTTGAAGAATCAATGTAATTTGTACAAATAGTTTTACGAACCTTTTGGGCATCGTATGCTAGCCAAGCTAGAGAGTTTTGCAAGCTTTGGCCTCCCACACTCTCTTCAACAATGCACACTTCCTGTGTTGTACTGGATATTTGTATACATAAAATACTAGAGTAATTTGTGACTTGTATAAACATATTCGTGAATTGTATAAAATCACTCAAATTGAACAAAATCATTTGTAAAACGTATAAACTTACTTGCAAATTGTATAAAATGTAGGGTTCTTTTATACCCAGTATAAATTGAAGTTCATTTTGGTACCTATATTGGAAACTATAGGAAGCTTATTAAACAATTAGTATATTTTGAATTTTAATGTTTTGTTTGGTTAACATATGTACACAATACAGGACATACCGTAATTAACTTCATGTATCTTACGTGACTTTTGTTTTCTTTCATTGTTACAGCAAATTGGCGATATCGGCTCTTTACAATCAAGTTCTCGAGTCTCGTCAGCGCAAGTGTCACGGAGAAAGAATGGCAATGAAATACGCCAAACTGTGGAAGCATCACATAGATTTGGAATATACTGCTCGTTGTGTGGTAAGACCATTTATCCTATAGCTTACCAATGATATCCATGTCATAGACCCATGTGATAATTTACTTTATCCTATAACTTACCCATGATATCCATGTCATAAACCCATGTGTTAATTTACTTTATTAACCGGGTTAATAATGGTATGCAAATTTGTAAGGTCTCTAGGTTATGTGTTGCAGTAAATGAGTCCTTTGCTTACACGCCAACAAGACCCGTGTACCTGAGCGTAACGTTTTCAAAGATTTGTTTAAAATGCGTGACGTCAAACTAATCTGCGCTAATCGTGATGACGTCATATTATCGATGGCGGCGACTTTAGTACTGTGATTTACTAAAAAATGAATTAAAATGTTATTTTAGAAGTGTTATAGGATAAATAGAATTCGCTACTCATGTTTTTTAATATGTAAAATATCAACCTCGTCTAGTTAATTGCTGCTACACCTTGATTTGAAGTACTTTAGAAAAACAATTATCACAAATACGAACGTGGCAGTGGACTACCTCTTGGAAACAACTTGTGTACCAGTATACCAAGCACACCTAATCACTATTTTATTTTATTAACGTTTTTGTTTTTGGGGGGAGAGGTTAAAATGGAAGTACTGTGATGTCAGCATTCTTAGCTTAGATATTTTACCAACAGACATTAAAACAGGCATTTAACATGACGCTGAAATCAACAGCACAACATGACGCAAATTATGAAATTTTTTGGGGTGGTGAATTGATGGGTTATTTCAAAAAATGATTTCCCCCCCCCCCAAAAAAAAACCCGCACAAAAACAACCCCAACACAAATTGATTTGATGGATTCAACCCACTACCTCACTTATTTTGGCTAGATTTGTGTTATAATGATGCTAAATATGTAAGTGCTTTAAACAAATCCTGGGGAAAGGCCTGAGTTGGGTGTGTTTCTACGTTGTATGTACAAAAACTTTGTTTGACTTCAAGTCATTGTCTTGATCTTGAATTACATTTAATACTCATGTGTGAATCATTTCATTCAGAATGAGGAGAGACTCTATCAGAAATCATGGCTGTTTTGGCGACTCGAATTCTCCAGAAGAAAAGCTACCAAGACTGTTGACTCGTACACCAGACGACAACTTCTCACACAGGTGTGTATTGTTTATTTATTTATTGTGATAACTTAAACATACAGTTCCATGGAATACAAGATTAATGTTTTACGATGGTGGATTATATATAATACAAATTTCATTTCATTCGAGACTCCAAATATTCTTGGTAATTTGCAGTTTTTTTAATTTGTAAATTTCCCGCTCCTTTGACACCTGGCCCTCGTATTCAGATCATGATGTGATGGCAATTTAGTAGAAATAACAATAAAATAAATACTTGAACATAATAAAAATGTTGTTGCAAAAAAAAGGCAATTTAGTACAGTCGAATCCGCTTAATTACATAGCCCCGGTGCGTGTCAAATTTATGCCAATAACCGGTATAACCGATTATCCGATAGAGCCTCACTTCCAGATTATAACCAACGGTAAACTTTACTAATGCCTTGTGGACAGTCTATCTTACAGAACATTGTCTGAATGCCGATACATGTATTTAAAAATAATAAATAAAATAACAGTATAAATGTTGTAAGATCAAATATTATTAATTTTGCATTGTTACAAATCTGCGATGGTGTTTATTGATGCTCTGTCTAGCTACTAATATTCACGTTACAGATTGTTGCACACGGCTTTTCCACAGTTCACAAGTATTATTCTGAGGGGTGTTGGGTAGTGAAACCGTGTTACTTGGCAGATCACAATTTCCACGTGCAGGCGAAATAAACAGCTTAAATTAGCGACTGTTAATTGGCAACCAGTTTCAGCTACAGTGTACTAATGTTGCAGTATATTTTGTTAGAGATGATATTGTGCATTGAACAAAATATAAGAAGTTTTTATTTTGCTTATTTCATTAATTAATAAATAAAAAAATTAAAAATTAATAATGAATAAAATTATTAACAGATGTAAGCCAGGCCTGTGCCCGTCTCTCCTCCCCCCGTAGGAACCAGGGGAGAAGCTTGTGCCAGCCCCCTTCTCCCACCCTAAATGTATGCGTGTTTTTTCCTATTCCATTTTCCTATTCCATATAAATTAAAATCTTGCTTATCCCCTCCCCCCCTCCCCCCTTCCACACTCCAGATGTCTTATTCTAGAAACAAAGACCCAATATGAATGTTGTGAAAATAATTTATTTAGATTTGAGTTAAAAATATTTTGTTCTGCAAGTCTGCTAAGTTCACAAAGGGTCAAACCTTTTGAAAGAAAAATACAACTGATTCAACTCAAATGTAATAACATGCAGTGTAACAAATTGTCAATTTCACTCTGGTTGGCAGTTGCTTTGATGTAGCCTTCCCAAGTGACAAACAAAAATGATGTTTATTTCTTTCATGGGGCAAGCCACTTGTAATCACATAGACTGACTGTAAACTGTTGAGTGGCTGTAACAATGAATTAATTGACAACTAGTCATACACTGAAAAGGCGTGAACAATTGGATTAGTTCTTAGTCATGAACATTTTACCTCGGACATGGCAAGTGTCTATTTGTTGAAAACAATGCCAGTGCTGGATTAGTTGCAATTTTTATAAGTTTTTATAATTATTGTTTTCACATAAATAAATAGCAGTGATAATTAATGTTAACTTCAAATACGGTGGTTCAAATGTGAAATACAAAATACAGTAAAAACTAATGCTATTTAATTACCTTTATTAAATTTATTCTAGGACACAATTGCCTTGGTCAAGTCTATCTTTTAGTGCTATCGAAGACTTTAAGCTAACGCTAACGCACATAAAAATAACAACGGACTATTCCACTACCGGGATTTCCCGTATTTAAGCCCGGGAAAATGCCACTTTAAAAAAAAATAGTTTTTATTCGTAATTAAGCCCAGGGCTTAAATTAGGAAAATGCTATTTTTATGTACTATAACCCACTGAAGAAACAAGTCTAACTATTAGGAAACTGAAAATAGTATTTATTAATACAGTGAACTATGTTATCAGCCCCCCCACCCCCCCCCAACACATACATACAGTGTTGAAAAATTAACTTTGAAAAATTGAAGGTGGGGGGGGGGCACAAAATAATTTCGCAACACCTGATATCACCAAAACTTATTTAATTTCATAGATAATCCTTGTTTGGAAAACATTTGGAGGTGAGGGGCATCCACACCCCCGCCTTTATGGGCGCTATGGCCCCAGAAGCACGTATCTGTTACTCCGATATGGTTGAAGGGACTGGTAAAAATGTAAATATCGAATATCAAGCGAACATAATCAAAACGTAGAATAGTAACGATTACGCCCCCTCCCACAACTTTAATTTTCCATCCTTTTGATGAGAATATATACCAAAATCTTAATTCTGAATACTTTGTTTCCAGTCTTCCATTTTTCCTCTCCATTTTTTGGTAACTCAAGAAAGTGAACTATAAATTTGTATCCGTATTTAAGCCCATGGGCTTAAATTCGGAAATGTTTCCCGTTTTTAAGCCCATGGGCTTAATTTCGAGTGGGCTTAAATACGGGAAATCCCGTACTGCAGGGAAGTTTTTGTGTTCTGTCAAAGGAGTTCGTGGTCAGTATTGTTTTAAGTAATTTTGTAACAAAGGACAATTACAACTGAAATGATGCAATAATGGTCCCAGGATTACTGCAATAAAAACTTGAACACATTGCTATAAACACTACAATGAGTCTTGTTGTGCGAGATGTCATCATTGTACATCGTAGCCATTTTTACTTTTTTCTTCTTTTAAAGGGAACATGACACATGGCCTATATTTGGCACCAACCATGTACAATTAATTATAAACTGAATCACCTAAAAATAAAAAATTTACAAAAAAAAGTAATTACTTAAAATATCTCCGTAAAGAAACAGATAGGAGCTCTTAGCGGAAATTGCCGATCTTTAATGAGCAGGGCAATCACAGGTCCGTGACGTCAGAGCCGAGTAACTTGATCTGACTGACGCCTTACACTTAGTCCGTACCACTCATAAAGAATCTAAGACTTGCACGGCTTACCAAAACAATTAGTGTTCGTTCACAAAACATTTCCCATATCAGTTTGCGCTGTTAGTAAATGAAGAAAGATACACATTTACTTACCACGGTTATACTAAAGAAAAAAACGGATAGCGAGTCGGAGGGTGGGGAAACCGAATGTGCCAGATCAGACCGGTCGACCAATTTATAGCTCGGAGCCCGAAAGTAACCCGGAGACAAAATCAAAACCCGGTAGCTAATGCCGAGGTGTATACTGATCATATTTAGCATAAAGATACACCTCGGTATGATGTATTTAAATATGTAATACATATAAATGTAGGACAAATATTTTTATTTTTTATTTTTTAGAAAATATCGCATTTTTCATGTTCGCACAATGTAAACAAACTCTAATTTGCAAGGCGCTTCGCTTTCATTAACCTGACTTGTAAAACAACATAAATGACTTGATAGTATAATAAACTATTTAACTAAATATATTTCAACAGAACAAAATGGGGTTATAGTTTTTTTTCTCTTCTTTAAAAAAAATAAATAAATAAAATAAAACCCATCATATTATTACACCTATTCAGGCTATGGTTTGGGTACGTTAGAGGGAAAACGACCACTCACGATACCCAATTTACAATAATGAAGCAGGGCGGTTGATAATGTCTATTAACAGTGTACTATAGTCGCAACAGGTTACGTCACAATACCCTGTGATCTTAAAACACTGGGAAGTATTTTTGTACGTATGTCTAGACTGGTAATCACTTACCTGGTCGATACCTTGCAATATACACCTGCCAACCACGGAAAGAAAGGACCAATTAACTAAAACAACACTCCGATTCTCAAGTCAGCCCATGGACAAAACATAAGAATTATTCCGACACCGACAGTAGTGGGTTATTTTGTATTGAATTTCGTTTTACTTTAGGCTTCGGGCGGTGAGGAACGTGTTTGTGACGTACTCCACTCGAAGATTTAAAAACATTATTTAAAATTATTTGAATTTTCTGCACGTTTTTAAAAAAACATATTTAAATACATCGTACTGAGAAGTATCCTCATGCCAAATCCCATGTTTGTATATGCCATATTTAATTACATATTGACGTTTTCTTCTTCGGACGGTGAATACAGATTTTGTTATGTAGGGCTACAGCCTTAACATGAAAAATATATTTATTTATTTTTTTCTTCAAAAAAAACAAAAACTATTTAATAAAATTTAATATATATAAATACATCATGCTTAGGTATATCTTTGTGCCAAATATGTACAATGTACAATTTGGCATTCGCAACCGAGTACTGTTGTTGTCTTGAGCTGTAAATAGTCTGACACCAAAGTACTATGCGGTGTTTGTGTCTAATCTTTTCTTTTGCGATCAAATACACGCGTCTTTCTTCGGATACAATCCTTTAATAAACCGT
>JAECMU010112256.1:1510-14064 GCA_016106625.1 Dracogyra subfuscus
TTTAACGACACCCCAGCATGAAATATACGTCCAAACTACGAAATAGATAGATGGGAATGGGGAGGGAGGGTAGGGGTAACAAGATTCAAGGCCCAATAATATAAGATATCATGCTGCTAAAAAAGGGCACTTTTAAATTTAAATGAAAATTTAAATACAAAAATAGCAGTCGACATACATTTTAATATCCACCCACGCATATTGTTCAAAACAGAATGAATGAATGTTTAACGACAACCCCAGCACGAAAGATACGTCGGCTATTGGGTGTCAAACTATGGTAATGCAAACAAATAAAGTGATGGTCACAAATACAAATATCACAGATAGATACTGACTTTTATTCAAAATTTTACTTTTAGCCCGAAGAAAACAAGGGTATTTGTTCTGTACTGGCCATTCTCAAAGAGAATGTTACGCTCCTGCACTACCGGACGCATATTGGTCAAAACAGAGATGCACATGTCATGTCATAGGGTTTAACGTGCACATTCAGAACACGCTGTTGAAGGGCACGCCTGTCGTGGGCGCAAGAGCTTGCGAAGCAATCTCTTTCCCAAGACAGAAAGTTGGGGGGGGGGATGTAGGAGGGACCGCCTGCACTGGCAGATGCAAGGGAGCACCAGCAGTCCGATCAAGATCGGTAGCAGGCGGGGTAGAGATGCACAGTAAAAACATATATTATATTCACCGCCAATCTGTCGCCATTTACACTAAAATGATGACAGTCTTAGCACGATCAAAGGACGTCCCTCGATATTATTTTGATATTGGTAAGTAAACAAACGTCGTCTATTTTCGTATATGTCCTTATGTCGTCCGACAGATAATCAAATCGACGAGAGACTTACGGAAATAGACTTGGCGTGATTGCTAAGAAAACTTGTGGCCTGTTGCTATCTATTCTACTCTCGCCGCTTCTTTCAAGCCATTTCGTGGATATTTCGACAGGAGGACTACAATAGCGGTTCAACTACTTCGAGATTAAACTCCGTGGCGTGCAGCCCCGCACGCGACCCCTTTGGGTGCTTTCAATTGGCCACTCGACTTAACCAATCATAATCGCGGAACCGGCGGGTCGTCGGCTCGAAGAAACAACATTGGGAGGTGGTTCACTTTTGCAACAGACAGCGAACGAAAAAAAAGTCTAGTCTTGCGATAAAGGTTAATAGATTGTTATGAAAACATGGTCGCGTGTGACAATGTTTTATGGGGATAAGACGACCGCTACTAAAACAACATAATAACGAATATTAAATTGTAATATTTGTTTTTGTTTTTGTTAGTTTTGTTGTTTTGTTTAAAGATAAATTAAATTGATTTCGTTTTAATTTATTCATATGAATTTGATAATATATTTTAAATAATAATAGTAATTATTATTCTTTGTTTCAATATTATTTTGTTGTGTGTTTGAGAAGTCAGTGGGATTTTTTTTTAAATTAATATTTAATTTTTAAATGTTTAATGTTTTTATTTAGATTTTGTGTGAGTGGTGGGTTAGGAATGGTGGGATGGACCTTGACTTAGGAGGAATTGAAGGCTTTCTGTGTTTTATTTCCCATTCCTTCCAACCAATATAAGCTTATTTTATGTGCAAACTAGGGCACTTAATCACACGTCATAGTGGTCGTAAAATACGGGAATTTGTCGCAATAAACGTAGTGTTATTTAACGACACTTAAAGTGTCCAATATAAGCTAATCCACAAATTACAGTAAATGAGGTAGAAAGTGAGATTTACAGTACTACTTTTATACATTTTTGATATGTATAACCATATGCTATTTTATTTATTTCTTAATAATAATAAAACGTAATAACAATTCGTAATTGCTTATTGAAATGAAAACATTATTTATTTTATATATAATATAGTTAATTACCCCACAAAAAACCACCAAAAAAACAACCAAAAACAAAAAACAAACACAAAAAACCACCAACCCAACTGAACACACACGCAAAAAACAAAAAAACAACAACAACAACAACAAGAAAACAAAAACAACAACTTTAAGCTTACAATAATTGCTTTAGCTAGGTTTTTGCCATGTAGTAAATAGACACATTAGAAACAAATGCCTATCCTGCCTCTTTATTTTTAATTTTAAGAAGAAAAAAAAAAGAGAAAGAAAAGAAGCCAAGATAAACAAACAATACATTGACAAGCGGAAAAACCTCGATAATCTCGGTCTCCAGGTCTCGGTCTCCCCGGTGTATTCACATTAATCATCGAGGAACGCCGTGCAGATTCGGGAAGACCCACCCGCCAGTCGCGAGTCACGTGACCTCCGATTGTCGCCGCATTCACATAGGACTCTTTGCCCTGTCAATCAACACCCGGGGACAATAGACTCCTTGTAGGGGCTGGGTATAAATCCCGGACCGTTAGGGAACGTCTTCAGCTATTGGAATTCATTCGATCAAGACGTGTTGGAGATTTTTGTGTTCTATCATATATTTTCTTGTATTGGCACAGTGTTTGTTGGTGGACTATAACGGTATCAGATCGTTGATTTAAAATTCAGCACAGAAGTTGGACTATTTAGGTCATAAAAAGAGAGAGAGAGACAGACAGAGAAAATGTTGTCAGTAAAACAAGAACACTGTGCAGTTGTCAGCAACCAAATTCACGACATTCTTAGCAGCGACATCTTGAGAAATACCGACAGCTTCTTTGTTAAGGACACCGACGACGAAGCCGGTTCTCCCGAGAAAAAGAAACGAACGCGGAAAACGAAAGCGAAAAACCAGCTCCAGAAAACGAAAGTGAAAGTATCGCGACGTGCACGAGCGAACGACCGGGAGCGAAATCGGATGCATGGACTGAACGACGCCCTCGAGGACCTCCGAACGATGTTGCCGTCGTCGGTGGACGGCAAGTTGACGAAGATCGAGACTTTGAGAACAGCGTACAACTACATCTACGCCCTCGGGGAGACCCTGAAGCTCATGGGAACTGGGACAAGTCAAGAAGGCGTCGACGTCGGTAACGTCATGTCAAATTTAGAAAACTTTGCATTTCCGTCTTCTCCTCTGGACCCCGTATCTCCAGGCAGCACCACCAGTGACGGCTCCTGTTTCAGCGACTATAGTTATCAAGATTCCGTGTGCACGGAATCGTCGAGTTACGGACACGCACGATCGTCGGCGGAATACTCCGATCCGGGATCGTTTCTCGGACCATGTCCCGACTCCACGGCTCACGTGTCTGAGATTAACCACGACACTAATTCTCTTTTGTGGGACAAGAAAGACTTTTCCTTCATGTCGATGGCTTCCCTAGACACCGGTGCCAACAGCATTGACTCAGACCCCAAGCCAGGTAACAGAACTTACGATTTCTCGCTCCAGTCGGTGTTGTATAGATGATGTCTGTGTCGGACAGCGATTCTTTTGACTGTGATATCCGCCTTAACGAGAAAACGTGCCTCCCGGAAACACGACAAAGACAGCTGGTCATTGTACACTGACCGACAGCTCTGTGGGACATCTTTGGATGTGGGTCAGATTATGAAAAAATCGTGTCTAGCTTTTACAAAAAAAAAGAGAAGAAGTTCGAACCATCCTCCCTTCTTGGCGTTTGTTGACCTTTAGTTTTGTTTCTCGTTGTCAGTGGTCGTAATCGAACGCAATGAATTCAGATGTCAAAGACGTTGGCGACTAGTCGTTTTTCAACAGCATTATAACATTTTATATATTTTTATTATGACATTTTATGTATAAGAGTGAAAGAAG
This sequence comes from Dracogyra subfuscus, assembly GCA_016106625.1. Classification (NCBI taxonomy): domain Eukaryota; kingdom Metazoa; phylum Mollusca; class Gastropoda; order Neomphalida; family Peltospiridae; genus Dracogyra; species Dracogyra subfuscus. The sequence goes on from JAECMU010112256.1 coordinate 5,252, forward strand.
TTTGACTGAAAATTGTTTGTTATTTATTACGTTTGATGTGGATAGCTGTACCCTCAGGGTATCTACAAATATATTAATATACATACAACATTTATTATAAATAAAATGTATTTTTGAAAACAAAACAGTTGCCTTGTGGTTTTTACAGTGAATGATATTCTGTTATTTAGTTTTAGTTCTCTGTATAATTAATTATTTTTAGAATGTGGTATGATAGCAGTGAAGCTTTATGTTTTACTTTTTTTATTATTTATTTACTTAATTATTATTTTTAATTTTTGTTTATTTTATTTTACTTTATTTTACTTTATTAATATATATACTTACTTACTTTCTTACTTACTCTTTCTTACTTACGTTTGCTTACATATTTATAAAGTTAATTATTTGTCCTTTTTGACTGAAAATAATTACTGCTAAATTGCCTGCGAAGGTTTGGTATGCAATACTACTTATTTCTGGAAATACTTACTTATCCTATTTACTGCTAGGAATTAATTAAAATATGTTTTCCTTTTGTGATATTTTTCAAACAAGAAAACAACCATAATAATTATGCCTGAATTTATGGAGAAAAAACCAAAACGTCGTCTGATAATCTTTCCTTGACAATTAATTATGCGTATTAAATCATTTTTTTTTTTTTTTACGAGACCAGGGCGCGGGGGGGGGGGGTCTGATGGGGAGGAGGAGGTCAGTAATGGAACAAAGATTATCCTCAATTTCGGGCAAAATCGATAGAGAGATATCAAAAGAAAGTAAGCTGCCCTGGAACCTTTCACCCTGTATTTCCATCATTCTACCCTCAATATTAGTTGTAATACTGTTTGACAGTAACGCTAACATGAATAAAATGCTATTATCCAGATTCAGTCAATTTGGTTTAATTTGGGGGTGAATATAGCCTCCACTCCCCTACAAAAATGGGACTCCGTACGCCTACCCCTTTGCATGCTATAACCTCACCGTGGTGCAGGGGTGTAACGTTCTCTTAGAGAATGGCCAGTACAGCACAGAACTGAAGTTTTGAGTAAAATTCAGTATCCGTAAAATTCTGTGATATTTTTGTTTTTGTACAGTTCTTTACACTGTTTTTGTTTAAACCTTGAATTTTTATATTGATGTTGATCATCACTTTATTTATTTGAATCATAGTTTGACACCCAATAGCCGATGTATTTGTTCGTGCTGGGGTGCAGTTAAACATTCATTCATTCATTCATTCCGTACGCCTACGTCTCAAGACGTATTAAAATGTGATACTAGTATTATGATAGTGCATAGTGACCATCTGGACATAACTACCATCTTCAAACACTTTAATAACAACGATAACTGTTTAACAAGTTTGGAAATGTCTGAATAATTAAAACATCTTTTCTACTTTACTTTACTTAACCTATTTGTTTCAAAATTACTCAAAATAAATCCTGAACAGACGAAATTACATTGCGACATGGAACGACAAGCGTGCGATTTGATCGATTGATTGAATTACTTAAAAACTAAAAACCATTATTGTATTATTGTCGTTTAGACTCCATCACGTCTTAATGGCGGAACGTAGCCCAGTAGTAAAGCGTTTACTTGATGTACGGTCGGTCTAGGATCGATCCCTGTCGGTGGGCCCATTGGGCTATTTCTCGTCCCAGCCAGTGCACCTGAAATGGTATAGCAAAATGTCGTAGTATGTGCTGTGGGATGGTACATATAAAAGATCCCTTGCTACTAATAGAAAAATGTAGCGGGTTTCCTCTATAAGACAACATGTATATGTCAAAATTACCAAATGTTTGACGTCCAATAGTCGTTGATTAATATATCAATGTGCCCTAGTTGTGTCGTTAAACAAAACTTTAACTTTAGATAGAAGAGAACATAACTTTATTTACTCACAACACCACCGGAGTTACAGTTGAGGAGGATGCAAAAAAACACAAAAAAAAACAACAACAACAAAAAAAACCAAGTGACAGCAAGTATACTCCATATACGAATACTAGAGTCAAACGTACAAATAAATAAATAAATAAATTTACGACTGCTAAATGTTTTGTACACAATTTCGTTATAATAATCATACTTATAATACATGTATATAAAACAAACAAATAAATAAGTACCTGACTTAATTTTATTGAACGTCTAACGAAAAAATATTTCTTCAGATATGTACCTCCTTCAATAGAGCGGGCAGCATAGCCCAGTGGTACAGTGCCCGCCTGATGCGCGGTCGATCTAGGATCGATCCCCGTCAGCTAACCACTGAGGTTTTTTCTCGACATAACCATATGTCCGACGCCGATATAACCGTAGTTACAATGTGTTGAGTGCGTCGTTAAACAAAACACAAAACACAAACCATCCTTCATTAGACTGGAGAAGGGAGTGGGGGTACATTTATCATCGTATACACCTACCAGAAGCCCAAAATGTGCTGGGGTGTCATTAAAACCAAGAACACACCATTTGCACAATTACAAAAACAATGACAAACAAACAATTTCCCACTCACCCACAAATACAAACAAACCCATAACCCAAAAGGAAGACCTCCAACACTCCCCCCCCCCCCCAAAAAAAAAAAAAACACACAAAAAAACCACACACAAAAACAACAACAAAAAAAACAACAACAACAACAACAACAACAAAAAACCACAACAACAACACAAAAAACACACGCACACAAAAAACCACAACAAAAACAAACCACACACCAAAAGCAAAGTTACTACTAGTCGTACGGTCTGAATCGGTTCCTCTGAATCAACGTTTCAGATATTTGTTCGTTCGCTAATCTTAGTCCAAAAAAAGTTTGTCCTTAGACCATACAAATCAGGCTGCAGTTTAGCGGTCGTTTTTTTTTTTTCAATGTTAGAGGAATATTATCCACTAATATGAGCAGAACAACATTATTGAACCTTTCTTTGATATAAGCAGGAAACATGTAATATTTTCATAGTGATGATGGTTATGATGTTGACGATTATGTTAATACAGATGATAATACAGAAAATGATGATGATAGTGGCCGTAGTGGCAATAATGATGATGGTGATGATGTTGAAGACGATGATGATTATTTTAACACAGATGATAGTGATGATGGTAGTGGTGGTGATGATTGTGATGATGATGATGATGATGATGATGATGGTGGTGGTAACAATAATGATGATGATGATGATGACAACGGTAGTATTGGTGGTGATGATGATGATGATGGTAATGATGATGATGGCAATGATGATGATGATGATGATGGTAATGATGATGATGATGGTAATAATGATGATGATGATGATGGTAATGATGATGATGATGATGGTAATGAAGATGTGAAATCAAACGCTCATGATGGTGACGGGGAAGAACATGATGAATTGATAATCATCATCATTATGTCAAACAGTAATCAAACATCTTAGGAGTTCAGCCATATCCCTCGAACTCTGAACACATTAACACTGCCAGGGCCATCATCAAAGACTTGCACAAAATGCTGTGACGAACCAGAGCCGCCATTTGTTCGAAATTGTCTTTGGGTCAACTCTGTGATCACGCTAGTATCGGGACCCCGGGGATGAAAGAGCGACAGATTTTATCGGCCATCTGTCACGTGCGGTAAAAAGACCCGTTACCTGGCGCTGCCGCCGAGTACACTCACATCTGTTATATTTTCTGCGAGACCTCGTCTCGGTGGTGTTGAGGTTAAACCAGGAACTTTGACTCAGGTGGGTATTGAGCTCAAATCTTGTTATCAGTACCGTACACGAGTCAGAGTTAGTTTCATCAGTTAAAATTAGTTTTTGTTTAACGACACCACTAGGGCACATTGATTTATTAATCGTCGGCTATTGGATGTTAAACATTTGCTAATTCTAGCATGAGAAGAAACCCGCTACATTTTTCTCTATTGCAGAAAGGGATTTTTTAAATATGCATTATCCCACAAACAGGACAACACATACCACGGCCGCTGACCAGTTGTGGTGCACTGCCAATATATCGAATTGTCTCTTGCTAAAGGCACCGCCACACGATACAAATGTCTCGTCCGAGAATAGCCAAGAGAACAGTCGATTTCGACAAGACAGTTTTACGATTTCATCGGTTGCTATGCAATCAGCTATGTAGAGTACAGCTATACTCGTATAAGACGCTCGTATCAGTTAACTGTTTAACTGTAACAGCATAAGCACCTTCCGTAAAATGTAAAAAATCACTTCTGAAATTACAAGTAAATTCAGTAAACCATAGATAAGCATCTTCAATATCATTTGGTACTTTTAAAAGTACTGACTTGCTACATTTAAATGTCTTGTCACCATGTGTCTTCTTATTTTTTTTAATGTGTATATAGCTATTTTGAATTATGTTTGTATATAATCTGCGAAGAACTTCTGTTGTCATCGTGTCACTGTAAATAACTAATGTACAATAGTTCGTCATATGTTGTCGTTTGACAACCTGAGTGTACCGAAATAAAGTTTCAATGTTTCTGTAGCCTTAACCAAGGTACAGACCCGGTTTGTAAACACAAGATAACGTGCTTGAATCTTAATCATTATTTTTTGTTTATTTTTTTTTGTTTTTAACGACGCACTCAACACATTATAAATACGGTTATATCTGATTATGTCGAGAAAAAAACCCAGTGGTTAGCTGACGGGGATCGATCCTAGACCGACCGCGCATCAGGCGGGCACTGTACCACTGGGCTATGCTGCCCGCTGAAATCTTAATCAATGCTTCTAGATAATCGTAGTCCCACGCCTGTGGCTAGTTATATTCAATGTTGGGCTAGTAAGTAACTACTATTGCCATGTCAGACGGCTAGTGAAAAACAAAAGAAGAGTCAAATGTTGCAGTTAAGTCTTATTTTGTAAATATAAATATCCTGCCCCCCCCCCCCCCCCCCCCAATGTTAACGTTTTTAAGCTCTATCTCCCTCTTTAGGTCACATATCTGATTATTACTATTATACAGTAAAATTGTATTAACTTAAAGTAAAGTAGGGCTAGTGAATTTTTAACTGTTGCTAGTAAATTAGTTTTAATCACTGATCCCATGACTAGTGGATTTTATAAAAATTCTAGAAGCCTTGCTTTAATAAGATACAAGCGCTAAATCAACTTGAATTAAAATATACGGGCAGCTTATTCCGCTGTGTAAGTGTCTACATAAACTGTTACAATCAACAAGATTCATAAGTGAAACTCCATGACATATTTATTTATTTATTTTATTTTTTTATTTATTTATTTATTTATTTATTTATTTATTTATAAGGTTCAAATATGCTGTCCTGGATACATCTCAGCTATCTGGGCTGTCTGTACAGGACAGTAGCTTAATGGTTATTCGTTGTTAGTGGTCAGTGAGAGTTTTTTTTTTTTTTTTTTTTTATTTAACGACGCACTCAACACATTAAATTACGGTTATATCGGCGTCGGACATATGGTTATGTCGAGAAAAAAACCCAGTGGTCAGCTGACGGGGATCGATCCTAGACCGACCGCACATCAGGCGGGCACTGTACCACTGGGCCATGCTGCCCGCTGGTCAGTGAGAGAGAACAGGATGTAGTGGTTTTACACGTACCCATCGAGTCGTTAAAACTCGCTCTATGTGGGAGCCGGTACCCGGTTTCGAACCCAGCACTACCAGCCTTATTTCCGATGGCTTAACCACGACACCACCGAGAAATGTTAATAAGCAGTTGTTACCGGTCAATGAGAGAGAAGACCGTGTAGTAATATTATCCCACACACACACACCCTCCCCCACTAATCTGTTACTAAAACTCAATTAAGGTTTACCAGCTTTAAATCAAACTGCCTAGCTATTTCGCTACCGATTCCGATTTGTATGCTAATACCTGAGAGGGTGTTTTCTAAACTGTTACAACTTCCACAAACTGTTAGCAAGTGAAACACGATGTGCGCTATCAACAGAAAAACGTCTTTTCTTGTATTCACACTCTACGGGCAGCGATATAGCTTTCAAGACGCCGCTCTTGACGGCGTATATCGTCTTATAATTAATTAATTTAATTAGCGATTATTCATACTTGTCTATAACAGTTTGAAAAAAAAGCGAAACTGTGTAATGATATATTTGATAGGCATTTGACAGAGCTCGGTGGCGGTTGAAGAGTGAGTAATGATTTAAAGAAACACATCACTCAGTTCGCATAGTGAGAATTTGTTAAGGGCGAGGTGTCAAGTAATAAAGACTTCTAATTAAGAACATTGTTTCATAGAACAACAATAACAATAATAATAATAGAAACATGTTGAAATTGAAGATAATCGTAATGTTATTGTTGTTGTTGTTGATGATGATGATGATGATGATGATGAGTACCATGAAGGTACGGTTGTTGATTATTGTGTTGATGATGTTATACTGATGACGACGTTGATGATGGTGATGATGTTAATAATTTTGACGATGACGACGGTAGTTGTAATAATGGAGTTGTTAGCAATGACAATAATGATGATAACAAAATTGGAGATAATGGTAATGATATTGATGATGATGATGATGATGATGATGACGACAACAATGATGATTTTTTTAACGATGGCGGTGATGATGATGAAGATAATTATAGTGGCGATCATGGTCCGGAAGGTAGGGGCGTTAATTAGTGTGTTGATGATGTTATACTGATGATAAAGACGACGATGATGGTGATGGTAATGTTAATAATTTCGACGATGATGGTGTTGGTTGTGATGATGGTGGTGGAGGCGATGACAATAATGATGATAATGATTACGACGACAATGTGAATATTTATCAAAAAGGACACAGTCGACCATTAAATATGAGTTGAAATGCAGTCAAAGTAAGCCCTATTTCACAATGGTTATCTTCGTCCACGATCTCGAGGTATTTTCTAAAGACCCTATAATTAGCGGGCGATGACACGAGCTCTCGTCCGATAATGGTCGCGTGACACGTGTTAGACAGTTGTGTCAAGATGGCCACCTTTCGTTTCCTTAAACCTTTAGTGTGGACATTGACCAACAGAAAGTATCTTATGAAATGGCTCTGTTTGTTTATGTTTGTTTTGTTTTGTTTTGTGCGTGTGTGTGTGTGTGTGAGAGCGCGCGCTCGCGCGTGTGTGTTTTGTTTGTGGCTGTGTGTGCGAGCACGTGCTTGTGTGTGCGTGTGTGTTTGTGTGTTGTTTAAAACAATCTCTGTGAACTTCTTTCATACGCTCCAACCTTTAATACTTTACAGAGGGCGGGACGTAGTCCAGTGGTAAAGCGTTCGCTCGATGCGCGGTCGGTCTAGGATCGATCCACGTCGGTGGGCCCATTTGGTTATTTCTCGTTCTAGCCAGTGCATCACGACTGGTATACCAAATACCGTGGTATGTGTTATCCTGTCTGTGGGATGGCGCATATTAAAACAAATTCTTGCTGTTAATGAAGTGGCGACAGCGGGTTTCCTCTTTAAACATCTGTGTGATTCTTAACAATATGCCCGACGCCATGTAACCGTAAATAAAATGTTTTGAGTGCGTCTTTATATAAAACATTTCCTTCTTCTTCTTAAAACTTTACATTTACTAGTAATCATTTCAATAACCCATTATTTACAAAAAGGAACTAAATGCGCAATGAAGAAAATGTTGTCTTTAATTTGCATATATAAACCCGTAATGCAGATAAAAACACAATTCCTCCCCCAACTTTACCTACTTTGATCCACTATGTACACTACAATTCATCTAATGGGCAATATGAATGTTTACGGTATATTACAATACAACAACGGCGGAACGGTTTGAACATTAGGGGGGCCCAAATATTTAAGGTGGGTGGGTCCGGGTATATACTCTCCCGGGAAATTTGTACATTTAAATGGCCAGAAATGCGATTTCCAAGCATCTGAAGCACAAAATTAGTGATTTAATTGTGGTAGCCATAATAGTAAAAATCCACATGTGGCTATATATATTCTTAATAATATGCTATAAAAAATATATAAGCTATTCGATTATTGTGGGGGCCAGTTTGGTTTAACGACGCACTCAACACATTATAAGTACGGTTATATCGGCGTTGAACATATGGTTATGTCGAGAAAACCCCCAGTGGTTAGCTGACGGGGATCGATCCTAGACCGACCACGCATCAGGCGGGCACTGTACCACTGGGCTATGCTGCCCGCTTCATTTTAACTTAGTTTAATGGTTATATTCAATACTGATTCTAGCACGCTGTCCTGGACACACACACACACTCACACACACACACACACCAGCTGTATTAGCTGTCTGTCCAGGGCAATGGGTTAGCAGTTAGGTTTAAGTGGTTAGTGAGAGATAATTTGGTATAGTGGCCTTATTCCTACTCTCTAAGGGTCGAGACGTTGCCCAGTGGTAAAGCGTTCGCTTGATGCGCGGTCAGTTTGGGATTGATTCCCGTCGGGAGGGGGTGGGGGAGGCAGTGGACTATTTCTCGCTACAGCCAGTGCACCACGACTGGTACATCAAAGAATGTGGTATGTGCTATCATGTATGGGATGATGCATATAAAAGATTCATTGTTGTTAATAAAAAAAAAAAAAATAAGCTCATGAAGTGGTGACAGTGGGTTTCCTCTCTCAGGATATGTGTGGTCCTTAACCATATGTCCGACGCCATATAACCGTAAATAAAATGTGTTGTTTGTGTCGTTAAATATAACATTCCCTTCTTTCCTACTCACAAGTGGTTATGAATCGCTCTAGGTGGGAGCAGGTACCTGGATGCGAAACCAGTTCCGAATGTTTAGCCTCTACACCAC
>JAECMU010112269.1:0-13317 GCA_016106625.1 Dracogyra subfuscus
CAGATTTTGTTATTGGTTATGAGTGAGCTAGCATCTTACATGCACATTTACAACAAGCTGTTGTAACACACGCCTGTCATGGGCACAAGTGTTGGCTCTCACCAACTCTTTGTTCATGACAGAAAGATATAATGGTTATTTTTTTATTCCTTTTACAGTGGCAGTTACCATCTGGTGAGAATTCAACCAATAGTAATCCACTTCCTGTAAAAACAACAGCTGTGATTGGTGCAGGGACTATGGGAAGTGGGATTGCAGTCTCGCTTCTGACTTCTGGTTTTCCTGTCATTTTGTTAGAGCAAAATAAGCAGGTATTTAATTGTTTTTAAAAATCACCCAAATTAAAGATTGTATTGAGTTCTGATTTTATTTAATTAACTTGTTTACTGTCAAACTGTGTGGGAACTAAACAGTCTGAAAACATCAGTCCATGTTATTTTTGTTTATTCTAATCTTTATTATTTTTAGAAATAGTTATAGGTAAAAAACCCTATTGATTCACCATTATCTGCCTTCTAATGGAATTACTTGAATGGAGGAAATTAGTATTTTGAACTTTAAAATCAGTGTTTTAACCAGGGTTGGGAATTCTCCTCGGATAGGCAGTTTTCCTCTCATGGAACTATATGCTTCCTCTCATTTTAATTGTCCTTGCCTTAAAAATGTGTTAGATAGCACAGATTTTAACCTAGGATTTCCAGAATTTCCAGGACCCCTCTAGATTTCCTCTTTTTTACAGTTCACCAATTCCCACCCCTGTTTAACTTTTTGTACTAAGTTAATTTTATTTTGCTTTTGTAATCTTTAGCATAGGTCTTTTGATGTCTATTGCTGTCTGATGTGATTTGTGGAATGCTAATGAGTGTTTGCTTTTCATTCTTTAGATATATGTTTCAGTGCAATTCTATTAACTATCCTTGTATTAGCATGACAGTGGTTTCATTGACTTTCTGAGACTTGAGTGTACCTATTATTTCTCTAACAGCAACTGGACAAAGGTGTGCAGACAATCCATTCCATACTTGAGAGGAGCGTGAGATCCAAGAGGCTGACACCTGATGGAATGAAGAAGTGTTTGTCTCTTCTCACTCCTGCTGATAACATCGACCGTCTCAAACACGTAGATCTGGTGAGTTGCAGTATCAGTTCACCACTATAGTGTTCTGTTTCATGCTAGAATGTTGTTTAATATTCATTCGTTCATTCATTCATTCCTTTGTTCGTTCAATAATGTTTTCGTTTGTTCGTTTGTTCATCCATCCATCCATCCATCCATCCATCCATCCATCCATCCATCCATCCATCCATCCATCCATTGTTTTGTTTCATAGACATAAATTTCTTGTTTGAAATATAAATTTGGTCATTTTCCCCATCTTTTCTACAAGTAAATTGTCTGTTTGCAACATAATATCTGGTGAGTTGTGATGTTAATTCACCATCTGATGTTGAGTTTTAGTATTCTGTTTTCTAGATTTTCCCATTTTTAGACCTGTAGATTGCAATATCAATATCAGTTCTGCATCTGATGTTCGATTTTAGTGCTCTGTTTCTCAGGTGTAAATCAACAATTTAATATGTAGATGAAGTGAGTTGCAATATCAGTTCACCACTACTTTTGTTTTGTGTCTGTATTAATTAATGTGAGCATTTAAGGGTTAATAAAATAATTGTACGTTTCAGGTCATTGAAGCAGTATTTGAAAACCTGGATTTGAAGAAGGAAATCTTTGCCAAGCTGGACACAATTTGCCATAAGGATACTGTTTTGTGCACCAACACATCCACTCTTGACATTGACAAGGTGATGTGGTTTGTTTCAGCAGCTTCTTCTCATACAAGCAATACCGTATATTGAAAGGCAGTCTCACACAGCAGTTGACGTACTAAAGGCAAAATGCTATTGATTGCATGATTTCAAATATATAATTTGTGTATTCTCTAATGCTCGCTACCATAAACTGTTTAACATTAGCTGATAATGAATGAAGTTGTGTTTTCAGATTTATGACTATGTAGTTCAAATTCAATTATATATTGTACTATAAATACCAATACATTATAATGACTATCTGAGGGACTTTTATTTAGGGTCACAATTTGCTATGGAAATTTCAGAGATCACTACACAATATTAAAATGTTGAATAATTGTTGTTAATCAGTTTTTTTAAATGTTTAATAGTAGTTGCTAATCAATTTTTAATCAGATACCCCTTAAAATCAGAAAATTTTCTTGGTATTATGTGTGTCCAGCTTAGAAGGGTTTCAATTTGTAGTTTCAGGCAAATAAACATTTCGTTGGGTCATTTATTCTCAGATTGCTTCTGCTACCACCAGACCTGACAAAGTTGTTGGAAGTCATTTTTTTGCACCAGCATTCATTATGCGTCTTCTGGAGAATGTTTATGGATCAAAGACATCAGGAACTACTGTTTCCACAGTGATGCAGTTGGGGAAGAAAATGGGAAAAGTAATCATTTAGTTTACCAGGTTCTTACCTAGAATGTAGTTGTTGAAAACCTCCTGAACCGCTCAAAACCTATGCTTAGCAGATGGATACATTGAATTTATGTTTTCTGGTAGAGAACATATAACATCTTGGTTGGCTTTGTATTTTTGAGGAAGAAACCCAGATAAATATTGCATTTCAGGCTGCGAATTTAGCACGATAGCAGCTTCTGCGAATCATAGGTTAAACAGGGCTTCTAGATTATGGTAGCTCCACTCTCATGGTTAGTGATATTCAATGTTGGGCTTGTAAATAACTACTGTTTCCATGCCTGATGACTAGTGAAGCGTTTATGGTCAAATATTGCAGTTGTTTTATCAGTATGAATACCCTGCCATTACCCTATCCCCCAATGTTAGTATTTTTAAGGAATATCTCCGTCTTTAAGTGACATATCCCATTTTTATTACTATTATTTAGTAAAATTGTATTGACTTAAAGTAAAGTTGGGTTACTAAATGTTTTAAATCACTGATCCCATGGATAGTGGATTTTATGAAAATTTTAGAAACCCTGGATTAAATTATGTTTATGATTCTGATCCTAAAATAAAATTCCTCAAATTCAATGCCTGCATTTGATGAGTCTGATCAGTAATTAATGTGTTGGGTTTCTTTACGAAATCAGTAATTCAGTGTGTTAGTTACATTTCATATCTTTATTGAAGAGATCAGTCATTCATTATGTATAGAGTTATGTGTCACTGATTTCTTAGGGAGGCCAATAAATAAATATGTATGTGGTTATATATTATTGCTTTGTGTCACTGACTTTTGTAGGTACCGGTGTTGGTTGGAACCTGTCATGGTTTTGTAGCAAACAGAACATTAATGAAGTACTCTGCAGAGGTAATCATTATTGTAAATCAAGACCAGGCTGTTTTTCGTTCTCATATTTTGTTTCTTTGCTTGTTTCTTTTTTTTCTTCTTTTTTTGTTTGGTTTGGATTGGGGGATGGGAATTTTGTTCTTTCCTTTTTTTTTGCCGTGCCTTGAAAATGTCAAAATGTGAAATACTGGTATTGCTTTCTTATGGCAGTCTTTGCATTTATCTCCATTCAGGGGTGAGACGTAGCCTAGTGGTAAAGCACTCGCTTGTTGTATAGTCTGTCTGGGATCGTTCTCCGTCGGTGGCCATTTGGATTATTTTTGTTCCATCCAATGCATCATGACTGGTATATCAAAGGCTGTGCTATCCCGTCTCTGGGATGGTGCATATAAAAGATTCCTTGCTACTAATGGGAAAATGTTGCAACCTTCCTCTCTGAGATATTAGCTTCATTTATCTACCGGTAAGTCCATTGAAACTTAATTTATTGTTGCAATTATGAAAGTTCATATTACTAATGTTTTTGGTTTTTTATTTTAAATGTAAAAATTAGTTTAAAGAACTCCATTAATAATAAATATTTTATAAACTGTAATTGCATTTGACACAAATATGAGTAACACTAAAAAGTAGGTGAAAAATGTAATTGTTCAGAATTCTTGTTTCTTCAGTTTTCATTTCAACAGCACGGCTAGCTCTGGCACTCCCTAAATTCGCCAATTGTGAATTTCAAAAACAATTAGCGAATTTTATTTTGATTTGGTGAAGTAATTTGATGAAATAATTGATATTTTGTTCGAAAATATCTGGGTTTCTGCAATTTTTTAAGTTTAATAGATAATTTTGCAAAATTGTCTGCTGACCCAGATCTAGCCCTGATTAGAGGATATTGTAATTGTCCAAATATCCGATACCCTCATATTGTTACCATACAGCCATCTCTTGTAATGTTAAAGAACACTGTCAGACTGTGTACTTCTTTAACTTTCCATTTAGTTATTTTGTAACACAATTGTTTAATTTGATATCCAGGACCAGTCAAATGAAAGCCATTTGCAGTGGAACTTGTAGGGTTGGGGGGAGTACTAGGTAATGAAAGTGGCTTGTAATTTTGAAGCCGATTTACATTCGGAATTGGGGGTGTTTGTATTAATTTTCTGTTTCTTCTTAAGACTATATTGTCATGTTTAAATTTGTATTCACTTTAAGACCAGGTTCTTGCTGGAAGAAGGTGCTCTCCCACATGAAGTGGACCAGGCAATGGAAGATTTTGGGATGGCCATGGGAAGTTTCAGAACGAGTGACCTTTCAGGTCTGTACATGTGATAACTACCAGTCACAATGGGTGGGACACAGCCCAGTGGTACAGCACTCACTTAATGTGTGGTTGGTCTAGGATCGATCCCCATCGTTGGGCCCATTGGGCTATTTATCTCTCCATCCAGTGCACCAAGACTGATATATCAAAGGTCGTGGTATATGCTATCCTGTCTGTAGGATGATGCATATAAAAGATCCTTTTCTAGTAATGGAAAACGGTAGTGGGTTTCCTCTCTAAGACTACAGGTCGAAATTACCAAATGTTTGACATCCAATAAATGATTATTTATTAATCAGTGTGCTCTAGTGGTGTTGTTGTTAAACAAAACTTTAAACAAAACTTTTTACAAGTCACAACAACAGTCTTTGTCACCAAATAATGATGTTCTGATTATATTTAAACTTTATCAGTTAGGTTTTAACCCATATCTGTAATTGAGTGTCATGGAAAATGTTAACTGTAATTATTTCTAGTCTTGTATATGATGGAATTCATGTCAAATCTGTTGTGGTTTGAGTTTGTTTCTGTGCATTTAGAAAACAAATATTGAATGTGTATTAATGGTAAAATGAGAAAAGTTGGTCTATCTCAGTGAACATGACATGATGCTTTTAAATGCAGTGCATAAATATAGTGCTCTGTATTTAAAGTGTCTTTGTAATTGAACAGGGAACTAATTGATTTAATGACCATCGAATAAAGCGTTATGAATACTATTTCCTTCTATACTGTTACAAGTAATAAATATATGCCTTCATTTAGGCTGTTAAGTTGCCTCCTCCAATTTTAAATATAAATTGGCTTCAAAGTAACAAGTAACTTTCATTACGTAGTACCCCCACCAATTCTGCTACAAATAGATTCCATTTGAGTGTTCCTTGGTGTCAAGTTAAACAATTTAATATTGATAAAGCTTGATGTTGTTTTCTCTCTGTGTACTTGTAAACTGATTTTAGCAAGTTAACCTGTGGCCACTATACTAACCATTATTCATTTCTGTTTGAACAAATGGCTTAAATGTAACTTGTTTCAAATAAAATGTAGGTACCTTGCATGAATATAAAAGTTTGTTTTGTTTAACAACACCACTAGAGCACATTGATTTATTAATCATCGGCTACTGGATGTTAAACATATGGTCATTTTAACACAGTCATAGAGAAGAAACCTGCTACATTTTTCCATTAGTAGCAAGGGATCTTTTATATGCACCATCCCTCAGACAGGATAGCACATACCACGGCCTTTGATATACCAGACAAGGTGCACTGGCTGTGACAAGAAATTGCCCGATGGGGATCGATCTCAGACCGACCTCGTAGTTTTCCATTGTATAACAATATGTTATTACTACTGTCTGCTAAACACTAAAATCAACAAACTGAACACATACTGAGAACAGGAAATTGATGTGACATTTTATTGTTATCCAGTGGCATTTCAGCATTCTAAAACTAATACATTTTATGAGATGAATCATGGTAGTAATCGGTCTTATGTGTTTTACTCTTTTCTACTGCAGGAATAGATGTTGGTTACAGAATTTTCCAGGAGCAAGCAAAAGCCGAGGGTTACACTGTAACCATGGAAACTCGGCATGTTGGTGGAGAACGATACTGTTCATTGCCACATAAGTTGTATAACCTACAGAGACTGGGACAGAAAACAGGTATGACTGGTTTGGTACTATTTACCTACAAAGACTGGGTCAGATTATTAGCTAATCTTTGAAGACTGTCATGTCATGTCATAGGGTTTAACGTGCACATTCAGAACAAGCTGTTGTAGCGCACACCTGTAATGGGCGCAAGAGCTTGCAAAGCAAGCTCTTTCGTCTAAGACAGAAAGTTGGGGGGGGAGATGTAGGAGGGACCACCTGCACTGACAGATGCAAGGGAGCACCAGCAGTCCGATCAAGATCGGTAGCAGGCAGGGTTGGTGGTGGTGGGGCTATGGAATTTTGAATGGAGCATTTATTATACCAAAGAGAAAAGGTGTGCATTTCAGTATGAAGGATTTTGGCGCAATTTTTGAACGGTCGGCCGAAAGAAAAAAGGATACAGAGCTAATATAGGTTTGGAGTTTATTAGATTGAAAGTAACTCGTTAATTAGACCTCATTGCTGCTGTGGTGCCTCCCGTTGTTGTTTGTCCTCCTTTTCCGTGTCACCAAGTACATTACCAGCAGCAGGTTTTAGAAGACTGAGGAAGGAATGATTTTCAACACCACAGTCCTCGGTGGAACAGTAGTTAAGCCATTTGACTACAAGCTGGTAGGTACAGGGTTCACAGACCGGTACCGGCTCCAATGTGGAACAAGTTCTTAAGAGCTCAATGGGTGGGTGTAAGGCCACTACACCATCGTCTCTCTCACTAACCACTAACCAACTAACAACTAACCCATTGTTCTGGACAAACAGCCGAGATAGCGGAGTCGGAGCAAAAGAAAACCATACAGCTGAAGAACTGAAATCACTGATCCTTGAAATGCTGGACAGAGACTATCCACATACCATCTGGATCCGAGTCTATACAGATGGCTCTGCAGAAAATGCTATGCGGAATGGGGGAGGTGGAGTCTACATTCGGTATCCTGACGGCAGCTCTGACACAAAATCTGTTGCCACTGGTCAGTCTCTTCTCCAGAGTCTTCAGTCCACACAGAGAGACCAGATCCTCAAGGACACCAGCAGGGAACTCAAAACACTAGGCTGCAAGACAAACCTGGTGCTACAGTTGATCCCATCCCACTGTGGTGTTATGGGCAATGAGACAGCTGACAGACTCTCCAAGCTGGGCAGCAAACAGGAGCAAACTGCCCACCAAATGTCATATGGAGAAATCAAGACCCTTTTGAAAAACCACTTTAAGAACATGTGGAAGCAGCGTCTACAGATAGGGCCTGAAGGAAATGGTATCTACCAGCTGGACAGAGCTCAACAGGTCACTATCTTTAGATTAAGAATAGGACCTTGTCAGCTCCTCTCACACCTGTTCAGGCTGCAAAAATATCTCACACCGACGAGTGCCCATGTGGCACTGGTTCACAGACACCAGCCCACATTCTCCAATCTTGTCCCACCTACAACACCCTGCGACAGCAAACGTGGCCCAGTGCAGTGGACTTGAGGGAAAAGCTGTGGGGACCGGCAACGTCGCTAAGGCAGACAGCGGACTTCGTCCACAACACCGGATTACCTATCTAGCATGGCCGGGATCGCTGAAGAAGAAGAAGAAGATAGCTGAGGTGTGTGCCCAGGACAGAGAGAGACAGATAAACATGCTCACTAACCTGTTAAAAGTTATCTTGTAATATTATTTGACTGATATTGAGATAAAGTTATTATTTTACTGATATTGTAGGTCTTTGTTGTGTTTTCATTTTACTGATATTGTAGGTAAATGTTGTGTTATTATTTTACTGATGTTGCAGATAAAAGTTGTGTTGTTATTTTACTGATATTATAGGTAAAGGTAGTGTTATTATTTTACTGATGTTGCAGATAAAGGTTGTATTGTTATTTTACTGATGTTGCAGATAAAGGTTGTGTTATTATTTTACTGATATTGTAGGTAAAGGTTGTGTTATTATTTTACTGATGTTGCAGATAAAGGTTGTGTTATTATATTAATGATATTGTAGGTAAAGGTTGTGTTATTGTTTTATTGATGTTGCAGGTAAAGGTTGGTACCGATATGACAAGCCAGGAGGTAAGCAGGCAATGGTTGATGAGGAAGTAACTCAGCTCATTCTAGACCATTCTGCAAAACTTGGCATTGTCCGTAGAAAGATATCCGCACAGGTCAGTGTTTCTGTTTCCATTTGCAGGGTTAAATTATGTTGCTTTGCTCACAGGCTTTGGATAATGCAAGTCTGTAGAATGATAATTTCCTTGTTACTGTCAATATTGGGTTCTGCTTTGACCCCTGTGTTTACAGACATCATTCTGGTATATGATAGGAATATTTTGTGATAAAATTGCAGAATATCATTGTTAAGCTGAGGAAAAGTGTGGTTAAATTTTTTTTAAGGTTTCTGTAATTACCTACAAGTCTTGACTTTTTAAATGGAATCTTTCATATTTGGCATGGCTGTTCACCAAGTGAAACTATTATACCCCCAGTCCCATAAGTGACCCAAGGTCAAAGTGAAGGTCATTTAGAATATGGTTTAAATTTAATTTAAGTCTTTATGATTGCATTTAACTCTGAATAATTATTTAATGAATGACTTTCATATTTGGTGTTTATGTTTACCATACCATGGTGTATACCCCATTCACATGTGAAGGTCAAGGTCATTTAAAAGTTAATAATGTATATATGTTTGATAAATTTTTCTCAAATTGTCTATTTAAATCCATTAGTGAATGGCTTCATTATTTGGAATATGTGTTCACTGGCGTGATAATGCAATATGCCTGCAAGAAAATGTCTAGGTAATTTAGAACTTGTTGAGGGGTGGGATGTAGCCCAGTGGTAAAGTGCTCACTTGATGAAATGTCAGTCTGGGATCGATCCCTGTCAGTGGATCCTTTGGGCTATTTCTCTATTTCTCATTCCTGCCAGTGCACCATGATTGTATATGCTGTCTTGTCTGTTTGATGGTGCATATAAAAGATTCCAACCTACAAATGAAAACATTGTAGCAGGTTTCATATCTGATTAAGACTATATGTCAAAATTATCAAATGTTTGGTATCCAGTAGCCATTGATTAAAAAATCTATGTGCTCTTATGGTGTCGTTAAACAAAACTAAACAAACGTTTTTTAGATCTTGGTTGCATTCTTTAGTGGAAGGCTTTCATATTTGTTATGCATGTTCACCAGGGGAGTCTTTCAAATGCATCCCACCCCATGCCTCATAAAGTCACGGTCATTTGTAGCTTTTCAAATTGTTTTAAACTCTAAAACATTTTAATGAATGACTTATATTTGGTGTATTTGGCACACCTTCAGTATCATAACTGTGATGGCATAGTCAGGGTCATATGGAAATATACTGAGTTTCAATGATTGCGTTTTAATTTTAATTCTTTCATATGTGATATCCAATATTCAGTTTAATTAACCAAATAAATTTAAAACTTAAAATACCTTTTTTACTGGTTGTTTTGTATAACCTGTTTAGGAAATTGTTGAGCGTTGTTTGTTTGCTGTAATCAACGAAGCCTTCCATTGTTTGGAGGATGGGGTAGTAGCCAAGGCAGAAGATGTTGATGTCATCTGGTGAGAATATCATGAATCTTGAGATTCTTTCAGTTGTGGTATGTAACCCAGTGGTACAGCGCTTTCCTGTGCATTGACGAGTCATGGCAGTGATCACCCTCAATGTAATCAATTTCTCCCCAACTTAAATAGCTTGATATCTATGGAAAAGTGCAAACATCTCTCTCTCTCTCTCTCTCTCTCTCTCTCTCTCTCTCTCTCTCTCTCTCTCTCTCTCTCTCTCTCTCTCCCTGTCTCTCTTTCTCTGTTTTTCTCTCTGTCTCTCTCACTCTCTCTCTCTCTGTCTTTCTTGGTCATTCTATCTCTATTTCAATGAGTGAAATAATTTAACATAATGATTATAAACCTGAAACCATGGCTAACAGATAGACATTTTTCCAAATGTTATTATCTGTGTGTACATTTTTACTTTATCATCCGAGTTGTGTGGTTTGGGGTTCCCTCGTTACCATGGAGATTCCTTGTTATTATGTGTTAATGTTTACTTTATCATGCAGGTTGTGTGCTTTGGTGCTCCCTCATTACCATGGAGATTCCTTGTTATTATGTGTTAATTTTTACTTTTTCATGCAGGTTGTATGGTTTGGGTTTTCCTCGCTACCATGGTGGTCCCTTGTTTTATGCCAGTCAGCTTGGCTTAAAGAAAGTATACGATCGCATTTGTTACTATCAAAAACAGTTTCGTAAGTATCTAAAACGATGTTTGTTACATTATTACTGAATATACATTTTAAGCTTTTATTAAAGATATTTTCTTGAGCTCTGTTACCCATAGATTTTATTTACACTTCTGATTGCAGGTAGTGTTAACAGAAATAAAATAATATTTAAAATGTTGTTATAATATAAAAATTCTTCTTTTCTTAATTTACAAAAGCACAGATATAATAAATTCTTACATGTTTTCTGCAGAAAACTAGAATCATCTCATGTTTGGTCTTCTGAGATAAAATTTAGATAAAATTTCCGAATTTGTTTGAAATTCCAGATGTTTAATTGTTTGTAGAGTATTTCTGGGTTTTGCCCAAATTTTACATATTTTCTGTCCAAATATGATTTCAGTTAATACTTTACATACATTCTAAAACTTAAAAGGGAGTCACAATTTTAGATGATTCTGCAACCATACCTCTAGGACCAATCTCGGTACTTGACCAATAGTATACTATTAAAATTTCAGCATTTGTTTCATCTTTGGGTATTGTTAGTGTTCTTATTTGTTATTTTTTTCATTGTTAACATGTTTTTATATGTTTCTGTTTTTAGCTGATGTCTCTCATTGGTTGCCCAGTGAGTTGTTCCGAAGACTGGCTTTAGCTGAGAATAATATTCCTATGAATTCATGGAACCTGAAGGCATCCAGCAAGCTGTAGCTCATCCAACAGTTACAAATATTTGTAGTTATTTTGTCTGATGTTTGGAAATCATCCATATTCTGCCCTTTGTCATTAAACATGGATACCTGGGGCTGATGCTGATTTTCTGTGGAGGGGATAATAAGCAAAACATTTTTAATTAACATCCTTCAACTGGACTTTCAATATTTTCATTTGTACATATAAGTGGTGTGTCTATATTCAAGTGCATTAGCAGAGTTTTCAATTGCTCAAATTCAAACTGATCTGTAAACCTTTACTAGTCCACCAGATAACCATTGAGTTACATTTGTCCTTGTCCAAGCTGATTTTCTATTTCAGAGACAAATGGACAAGAGCTGATTGGAAGTGCTTATTACCTTGAGTTGGGAATTGGTTGGAATTTTATCATCAGTTATATTTGGTTTGTACGAACAGATCAATTTTCAATTATACAATTATCAGTGAATGTTATGTGGACTTATGAAGGATTTGAATTATTGGGATCATGGACCTATTGTCATGTTTATATAGATAGACCCTACATTTCACAAAATCTTATCTTTAGTATTAATTCATTATCTGTTTTCTTTATGCACACATGATAACATGCCCAAAACCCCTGCACAATTTTATCACATAAACAAGGATCAGTTATAGTTGACATTTTCAGTGACAATCTGTTGTGAACTTTGATGATCAATCATCACATTGGTAGAGCTCAACTGATCATTTTTCAATTATAATCAATCATTGAAATATCACTGATCTACACAACTAATAATAAAGGGGCCTAAATTCATTATGTTCATGTTTCAAACTTTAGGGGAAGGCGATCACAACCCCAACATCCACATCTTAAATTCATACCTGACCATGTTTAAAGTCTTTCTAACTACATTTGGCGAGGCAGAAACAGTGTTCAATATATTGAGGTATTACTCATTAATTTCCAGTTAATTGCATCATAAGTCAATTGCATCATAAGTCATTAAAACAAGACAATGGAACAAAAAGTTTCAATGATGTTCATTCGTGTATACCAGTCATAGGCTTTACTTTACTGTTGCCTCCGTAGAAGTTGGGGAGAAAGGTTTAGCATTATGTTCTGTTTGTCCTTTTGTGTTTGCAGGCCCAGGAACAGGGTTTAGGTTGTTGGGCCCCACACTGGACATGTATACATATTATATACATGTATACATACTGGTTTTTGCCCAACTCAATATAAATAAAGATGAAAATATGCTTTTTTCCGTAAGCAGAGATTATGACCCTCACTCTAGACCCTCCACTCCATACTTGTGGGTCTGGTTTGTTATCATTGTTTTTGTCCTATGGTAATAGTGGAACATGAAGAGAGCATATTGGAGACTATGTAACCTGATCTATGGCTTACTTAAACCAGTCTGAGATGATTTGTGTGTACAACTAAATCTAAGCATATTGGTGCAGAATCAAACTAATTTCACCTTCTATACCTCTTTTATATAATATGGTATATTTATTCAAAGTGTATATTTTATTTTTATTATTAAACATTAGTATGGTACAATATTGGGTTTCTGTTTTATGGAAGAATATAATTTTGTTATATAGAACATGTGATACAACAGACCTCAACATGACAACATGCTTTTTCCAATTAGATAGTCATTAAGAAAAATGCAACAAAAAACAGTCGGATATTTAAAATATTACTTTACTGTTAAAACAAACTGATACGTAAGTTTAAGTCACTCAGTTGGTCGCTTATAACCTGAAGCCAGTCGGAGACAAACTAGGTTTCTGGGACCCTGTCGATCGTCACGCCATCTGGAATAGAGTTATCTCCACCTGTTTCAGCTAAGATGCTAATTGAGTGGAGTGATCAACGGCTTCCCTAACTTAGATTAGCCATGTAAGATATCATATTGATACTATATTAATTCACACTGAAAGGACAGGCCCTAGTTTCAACCCGTGAAAATTAACACATGTTCACATAATCTACAAACCTGTAACGCATTTGGATAAAGTTAAAATTGAGTGAAACATGAGTCTGTGACTTTGAAATGGTGGAATACTCTCTAAAAATA
>JAECMU010112279.1:0-15352 GCA_016106625.1 Dracogyra subfuscus
CTGCTGGACAAAAGATGACTTCGGCTTATACACGAGGTCGATGATTTTGTACTAGATATTTAGAGTCAAACTAAGGGGTCGGCTTATCCACGGAGTCGGCTAATACACGGCAATATACGGTACACATATTATACACTCTTAAATCAACATTTACAATAATACACATAAACACTATAACATTCATGTACATAGAATAGAGGTTTACCTTTATATATAAATACGTACATACATATATATTGTACCAAAAATATTTACTTTTTGTATAGCATAATCTTTCATAAATATGAGATTTAGGCATAATTTGTTTTTTTTTAACTCAAACATTAAGTTTACACGCCCATACGTTATTTTTAAATAACATTTGGTCTGAGGACTGATAGACAAAAAATAAAAGAAAGTTTGGAAGGAAAGAAGACAGTAGAAAAGAGGTAGAAGAGGGAAAAACAGAAGAAAACGAAATGAGAAGTAAAAGATAAAGGAGCTAGACGAGTGCTTGGACAGTTGTGTAACGCTAGGAAATAAACATTTGGATTGGAGTAAAAGGCAGAATTTTTTTAAAAGAATATAATTTGTTAATATCAAAAATTGTATATGTCTGTGTCGATATGTATTTTGTTTAAGCTAGAAGATCAAGCCATTTGGACCAGTTATTATAAAATTTATCATATTCGCAATTTTTTAAATTTCTGAGTTGGTAATTAGCTTTTGTATTTATGTTCTCCCTGGAGGTGAGTACAGAATGTTTTTCTTTTATATTGATTATTGAATTTTAGTCCTTATTTTTGTCAAAAAATTCCTATAAATAGCCCTTATTTTTTAAGAATTTTGCCCTAAAAAAAGCCCTTATTTTTCACAAAATCTTGCTTGAAAGCCTGAGTTAACGATTTTTAGATTTGCTACAGGTCTTCCAGTATGATTATCATTGAACGTCAATTGCAGCTTTGTTTGAATAAACTTCAACAATGGGCAACTGACAATGGATTTCAATTCTCAAAGTCAAAAAGAGTCTGTATGCATATCTGCCAGAAAAGAGGTCATCAGTTAGATCCTCAGCTGTTTCTGGACAAAACTCTGGTTCCAGGTAGTACTAAACCAAATAACTTACGGCTGGGTCAAAGTTTGAGGTGCACCCAACTTTTGATAGAGAAGCAAACACCACAAGTTCTGTGATTGGTTATAAATGTGAGTGTGTTGGTTGTAAAAACTAATAGTTTCATCTGGGTAAAAAAAAAATATGCAATTTTATTTCATCTAGTACCAATGTGTCAAGTAGCCTTGTGCTTGAAACCTGTATGGGGTACGTGTAAAAAAAAAAAAAGTGCTCGAATTTTGTGTGGAACTAGGGTAGTGATAGACGCTACCCGTTATCTCAGAACCGAGCAGCTTAACCCCCAATGTTCTCTGGTTTACTTGAAGTGTGAGGGGTGGTAGTATTTATATCCATGGTGTTTAATTTAGCCACATATGTTACTATTGTCGTCTATGGGATTTGATTTGGTGGTATACACCCTCCAGTTGTGGAGGAGACCAAATTACTGGGGGTTATTTTTGACAGGAGGTTATCTTTTGTTCCTCATTTACAGTATGTGAAAAGGAAGCACTTAAAGGCACTCAATATCTTAAAAGTTATTGGCAAGACTGAATGGAGAGCAGATCGAAAGGATATGCTCCGACAGATCTTTAGTTCAGTCTAAACTTGATTATGGGTGCATTGTGTATGGGTCAGCACGTAAGTCTTACTTGCAAATGCTAGATCCTATACACAACCAGGGACTTAGGCTTTGTCTTGGTGCTTTCAAAACATCTCTTGTGGAGAAGCCTGTACATCGATGCACACAAACCTAGTTTGGGTGCTAGACGTGCAAAGCTTTCTCTGCAGTATGCTACTAAGATTAAATCAATGCCAAAACATCCTGCACACAATGCGATGTTTGATGATAAATATGTGGAGCTATTTGATGCGAAACCGAATGCAATTCAAACATTTGGTCTTTCACATTAAGCAGTTTTTATCAGTTTCCAACATTGATTTAACAGACATTTTGGAAACTCCTTCATATTTTATTTTGCCACCTTGGTGTATCCAACAACCAAAAATTGTATTCGATCTTGTGCCTCTGAAAAAAGATTGCACAGATGCAGTTATTTATAAACAACATTTCATGGAAGAGAAATACTGTGATTACATTCCTGTTTACACAGACGGATCACGGGATGGGAATTCTGTGGCTTGTGCTACAGTTTTTTCATCAGACGCAATCATTTCCATGAGATTACCGGATTCATCATCAACCTTTACTGCTGAAATTTGGGCAATCATTAAAGCCCTGGAACAGATTAAGGATTCATGTACATCAAAGTATATTATTTTTACAGACTCTCTTTCATGTCTCCAAGTTCTACAGTACATGAAATTGGAGCATCCCTTAGTTGGGATGGTGATACAAAAGTGTGTCTTTTTATCAATTGCCAATAAAGATGTTATATTTTGTTGGGGACCAAGCCATCTTGGCATTAGGGGTAACGGAAAGGCAGATGTTGCTGCCAAGTCTGCTTTGAACTTGTGCCGTGTCCATGTTGGTGTCCCCTAAGTGATTTTAAATTTCATATTAACCAATATATTTTTTCGACTTGGCAAGATGATTGGGACGATGCGGTTGCGAATAAGCTTCATTCTGTCACAGCAGTTTACTTACCATGTGATGATAGAGAATCTATGCGTGTAGCTGATGTACTGTAAAATGGAATAATATTGATCACGGCTTCAGTTGTTAAAGACTGTTTTAGAAGTAAAACTGTTTATGAAGTAAAACAATACGCTTGTATTTTTTAGTTTAAACACACATTACTTTCCCGATGTACAGTATGCATATCAATTTACAAATGCATACATGCATTATGTACCAATGTGATTGGTTTGATGAAATAAAGTTGAATTGGACTAGACTGTTCCACTAAGGTTATAGGGGTTTGCTTAATTAGTCGCAAAACTGATAGAACTGAATATTCGGGTATGTAACATATGGGATGTTTAACAAATGGGAGACAACCTTCAAGAGGGGTGGAAGCTTCCGAAGTATGTGACATAATTAATCTGACGTTGTGATGAGTGCATTGTTAGATTATGTCATATCGACCAGCCCCTCTTGAAGAGTATTCTATAAACAAGCAAATGGCAGACGGCAGAAAACTGCATGTATTGTGCCCTATGCAGTCTCAGCAAAGTTGATATTGGTGACTTTGTTACAGTGTCATATGTGGAATCTGTATCACTGTAATGGGTTTTTTAAGATATGTGTCTGGACAAAATTTTGTAGAAATCTAACAATAATTAAAGATAGGAGAGTAATTTATTGTAGTTAATAACAGTTTGGTTCAGACTTTGAATCTCATCAAAATGTTATACTCATGTATACAAGTCTTCTTGGTTGTAAACAAATGACCCATTGACAGCAAAACGTTTTTAACCGAGTTAATAATGATAACTATCAAATGTGTTTACAGGGAACAATATTTCATGAGAACCATTGTTCTGTTCACATGCCAGTTACGCAACCATCAGTCAGTTACATATGTATGTGGTGAAAAATTACATTCTAAAATTGAAAGTACCACATTAGTAATGAAAGTAAAAATCGGTGTATATTTTTAAATGCATTTGTACCACCAATGTAGCATAGAACCATAGTTCAAGTTTTTTCAGGAACTATATTCATGTAACCGAACAATCGGTTACCTAAGTAAACCTCATGTTTACTGACTTCCAGTTACGTAAGACTTTGAAATGTTGTCTCCTGGTTTATGACATAGATATTATGACCGGCCTCAATGGTGTAGTGGCTAAGCCATCAGATTACAGGCTGGTAGGTACAGGGTTCGCAGCCCGGTTCTTAAGGGCTCAGTGGGTAGGTGTAATTAAGGCCACTACACCCTCTTCTCTCTCACTAACCACTAACTAACTAACAACTAACCCACTGTCCTGGACAGACAGTCCAGATAGCTGAGGCATGTGCCCAGGGCAGCGTGCTTGAACCTTAATTGGATATAAGCATGAAAAATAAGTTGAAATAAAAAATAGATATTATGGGGAAGTTAAACATGTAGGTTAAATCACATTCTTGGTAGATGAGACGTTTAGTTCTGCAGACATTTTGACATTAGTGTTGCAAACACATAATATGTGATGGCCTTGTATTATGTGCAGTAAAATTAATTTAGATACCAGGTTTTAAGTAATGTTAATTTAACCTGTTATGGAGCGGGACGTAGTCCAGTGGTAAATCACTCATCTGATGTGTGGTCAGTCTTAGAATCTACCCACATCAGTGGGCCCATTGGGCTATTTCTTGTTCCAGCCAAAACACAACAACTGGTATATCAAAGACCATGGTGTTTGCTATCTTGTCTGTCACAGTGTGAGAGGGGGCATATAAATTATCTCTTGCGGCTGATGGAAAAATGTAGCAGGTTTCCTCTCTAAAACTATTGATGTTGATAATCACTTAATTTTTTACATTTGCCATAGTTTGACACCTAATACTATAGCCGATGACTTTTTCATGCTGGGGTGCCATTAAACATTCATGCATTCCTCTCCAAGACTATATAGTGTATGTAAAAATTATTTAAAAAATTGACATCCCAGGGTGCAATTTGTTTTTAAAATTTTGATTAGCAGTTTTTCCTACTGGATGAAGAATTGAATAGCAATTACTGGATTTTGATTAGCACTTTTAAATTTATAAAACACATTCTTTTCATTACAAATGCTTGTTTTTATTGAATGTATAGACTTACAATTGTATTGTGTGTTGCTTAACACGAAAACAAAAAAAGTACAGAACTGTATATGTGATTGACCATCACTATCACTTGTTTAGTTGAACAACAATATATGTCAGAAATAATAATCACCAGTGGTCACACTTGGTCATCTACCTTATTCTAAGTGATATTTACGGGCAAACACGATCGACACAGCGAATCAACCTAAAAATAGAATGTTTTCAATTGACGAAAGAAGTAATGTTCTAATCTACCGATTTTTAAACGAATATAACTTTTAGCCTAAATTAGGTTGTTGATTGTTCACTTTTGAAAACGTTTGGTGGAATTTTATTTGCTGTTAGTTTCAATATAGGCATCACGGTCATGGCCGCTCGCAAATTAAGTTATCCCGATGACGTAGAAACTAGAACCGTACAGTGCTACGTCACTGTTCTTGTCAAAACATCGAACATTATAACCTCCGTGTATTCGACAGTATTTTCAAATCAAAATACTGGCACACACGTGCAGGTGGTTAATCGAGATTTCTTTTTTTAAAGCCAACCAGGTTTTATCATTGGTGAATCATCTTGGAAAATCGACAACCATAATAAGCACATTTTTTCACCCACGATCTCAATAGATTTTTATTGCAGATCGAGGCCGTAACGCCAATTATAAAACCACTGAAAACTAGGCTAGGTGCTAATTCAGTTTGGCTGCAAGCAAATATGCATCGCAAACTGCTAATCATTGTTAGAATATTGTATCGCGATCGCAAGATTATGCATCGCATTTTGCGATGCGAACCTGGTCATTTTGCAGCCTGCATCCAATAGCTGATGATTAATAGACCATTGTGCTCTTGTGGTGTCATTAAACAAAACAAACTTATATTTAAACTGTTTATGGAGAGATGGTTTTGTGTGCTTAAGGATTGGAGTATTTTTAATGACCATTCAATTGTTGCATATTATTTGACTTGGTACAAGTCAGTTTGTTTAAAGTTTTTGAAACGTAATTTTCTAACAGTCAGCAGACCTTTTTTGTCTAACCTTTAGCACTGTATGCATTTATTATATGGCAGTTTCACTGTTTGACTTTGTTCCAACACTGCAATTTGTTTGTGTAGATTCAGGTCAAGGAGGTCCACAAAGAGCAAAACGCAAAACCGAAAATAGCTGTTCATCTTCATCAGGTGTTGTATTAATTATTACTATTATATTACTGTTACTATCAAGTCTACATCACCATCCCGTATTAAAAGAGACAATAGGGTTCGTCTTTGTAAGGAGTTGTATTAATTATTACTGTTATCACTATCAAGCTAAATCACGATACAGTATTAAAAGAGGCAATAGGGTTCGTCTTTGTAAGGTGTTGTATTAATTATTACTGTTATTACTATCAAGCTACATAACAATCCAGTATTAAAACAGAAAATAACTTCATCTTTGTCAGATGCATAAGCGTACGAGGATGGGGGGGGGGGACTTTTAGCGGGGAGTACATGTATGTTTATAAAGTCAGAAATGCCTGATTTAAGAGTTATGAGTTACAAGAGTTCTTAATGAAGTATAATGATGAAGAAAGACCTTTAAAATATATATCTAGATGTGATATAACTTGTTCATTAAAATTATACTGATGAAAAGTATGAAATTTTATTTCCATCTGACACAAAAGTATAATTTCCATCCTACACCAATACTAAAGTGACTATAGAACACAGAGGGTTACTACAAAGAAGTAAATTAGCTAATCTAGACTTCAGATGTTTTTTGGTTATGAAAACACATTAGTTAATAAAAGTTCTCTTTTGATATAATATTTTGATTGTTAAGTTAATTGGCATCTTTGATTTTGATTAATGTCAGACACCAAAACTGTTCAAACTTCAAAATGGGTTAATTAAGAAATTTGTTGTGTGTGGTATTGATGCAGCTGCTCTTGTTTCAAAACTATATGACTTAAATTTACTTCCTAATAACTTAAAAGGAATACATTGGCAAAGATTCAACTTCATCAGACTCCAAAACTAGTATTTTGAAACATGTCCAACTAGTATTTTGAAACATGTCCACCACCCCTACTTTCAGGCAAACTTGTGTGTTTGATAACAAACCCAATAAATACAACTACATGTAAGTTAGGCTTCTGCCAGAAAATAATTTGAGGGTACTTTTTAAAAACAAAACAGACCATAATTAGTGCCTCTACTAGATGGTTATGGGTTTGAAATCTGTTGAACTTGCACACTGCATTGCAACTTCAACAACAATTTTATACAGTTCTCTTAATATATTTCTAAAGCAAATTAAAATGTAGCTGTTATTTCCAAAGACTTTTGGGTACATAATTTTACTGATTTTAGGCAGTAGTGTTAAAATATTCTCTCTCTTTCACACAGATGAATGCAAGAAGCGAAAACGTCCCAGCTCATCGGATGAGGATTTCTCAACTTCAGGAGGTACAGCAGGCCCTCGGGTTTCACATAAACGAGGGGCGGGATTTAGCTCAGTCTGTTGAGTGTTTGCTTGGAGTGCTTGAGTCACAGGATCAAACTGTCTCTGTGGATTCATTCAGCTGATTGGGATTTTCTCGGTCCAGCCAGTACACCACAACTAGACAAAGGCCTGTCTGTGGGAAAGTGCATGTAAAAGATCCCTTGCTGCATATGGGAAAACGTAGCAGGTTTCCTCTCATAACTACAAGTCAGAATTACCAAATGGTTGACGCCCACTAGCCCATGATTAATAAATCGATGTGCTCCAGTGTTGTAGTTAAACAAAACAAACTTTAACTTTTACGGAAACAGTTGTTTCCTGTACTGTGTCAGTAAAATCGTGGAACCCAAATGTTTCCCATTATTATTATATCCAGGACAACTATTCAAGAAAAATAAAATATATTTAATTTTTTTTAAAAACAGTTTCCAATGGGTTCCCATGATCACAAGGTTCGGAACCGAATAAGTGTTTCCCATGAAATTTGAAATCCTATGGCGTGTACAGGTTCTAGAAAATATTGTGTTTTGTTTAATGACACCACTAGGAGTACATTTATTTATTCATCATCAGCTATTGCATATCAAACATTTGGTAATTTTGACCATGTCTAAGAGAGGAAACCCACTACATGTTTCTATCAGTAGAAAGGGATCTTTTATTTGCACCATCCTACAGACAGGATAGTCTTTGATATACGGGTCATGGTGCACTGGCTGAAATGAGAAATGGTACAATGGGTCTACCAGCGGGGATCGATCCCAGACTGACTACACATCAGGCAAACCTTTTACCACTGGGCTATATGGTTCTAGAAAAGTGACCACTTATATATATTATCAGGTTTCACACTTTACCACGGCAATGCCGACAAATGCCCTCCTTTCTTGCTGTTGTTTGCAAAATATTGGAATGTTTTCAACAACAAAGAAAAATGCTGTAGTGCTCTTCCTGGCTTGTCTTTATGCCCTTCCCAGTCATTCCATGATGTATATGAATAAAATTGTCATTGGTAATATCCAACAAACGGCATAGGCTAGAGCCAAAAGCATCAGGGTGAAATAATGTTTAGTCTTAGAAGACTTCGTGCCTTCTCATTTGAAGTAAAAGTCTGCCTTGGTATCCTGCTAGGTCATCTTGGTGTCCTAATTTCTATTATTAACTTTCACTGTATTTCAGCCCATGGGCATAAATTTGGATAATAAGTTTTAGTAGAAATGTATCCAGGTTCTAAAAAACATTTTACATAAAAATAGAACTTTATAATGACAAATTTTAAAAGTAGTAGAACTTAAGAAAGAAAGAAATGTTTATTTAATGACGCACTCAACATATTTTATTTACGGATATATGGCTTCGGACATATGGTTAAGGACCACACGGATATTGAGAGAGGAAACCCGCTGGTGCCACTTCATGGGCTACTCTTTTCCGATTAGCAGCAAGGTTTTTTTTATATGCACCATCCCACAGACAGGATAGCACATACTACGGCCTTTGATATACCAGTCGTGGTGCACTGGCTGTGACGAGAAATAGCCCAATGGGCCCACCGACGGAGATCGATCCCAGACCGACCACACATCGAGCGAGCGCTGTACCACTGAGCTACGTCCCTCTCCTTAGAACTGAAGATGCATTGCCATATTTTGCTGTCTTGACATTTTAGTTGTGATTAAAAAATAAAAAAACCCAGTATAATTAATAATTAAGTAACTTAATATACAGCTTGTAGTGTGTGCTGGTAGTGGCTTCCTAAGGAATCCTTTAGTAGCTATAAAAATAGATTTTGTGCATGAAGTAAACATCACCTACCATATAGCCATTAACCCCAAACGGACAGTTATATTCAAAGGTGTCACAAACATACACACATACACACACAGACACATGTGCACACACACAGACACATGTGCGCACATTTCCTGAACTGAAACCAATGGCTGGAACACATGTACGGGTATGTCAGTTGAAAATCGAATTGATAAATGACTCTCCGATTCCTACATAGTGATAGTAAAACGTGTTGCATGTGATTATGGTGGATGTTTAATCAAATGGTTCGTCCTTGAGGACTTTGGAGTTGTTTGTTTTTGGAGTGCGAGTATTTACCATATAGTAATAAACCTAATCCATTATTTCTGTTTCACTGTTTTTCCTCAGATTCTAACAGTGGTAGAAGAAGAAAGGTGAAACGTCGAGCAGAAAGAAGCAGTTCATCCTCATCAGGTGTTATAATTAATCACTTTTATCCTACAATCACTGTTTCTATTGACAGATTAAAGCAAAGTCATAAATGTATACTAGCAGATTATGACTTTTGACGTCACTCATGTGACATCACAAACATAGCAACATTACAAAATCGCTCATTTGACCTCTACGTCATCATACAATGTAGCTGAAATAACAGAAATAATAGCTTTTCTCCTTTATTGTTATGGTCTGTGGGATAAAGAGAACTAGTTATTGAGGTAGGATATTGGCTTTATCCTGTTCAGGCTGAATGAGAAATTGTTTTTGGCAACTCTTGCAGAATTTTCTATTCTTCCCTTGACACAAAGTGAAAATTCCTACCTCAGTAACTGTTCTCTATGTAATTTGGATAAACAAATTCTTCTGTCTTTTAACCAGACTGAACACGGAGTTGTGTAGACAAATATAAAATACTTACAGTTCTTCCCAGTCTCCATGAATATTGTTTTTGTAAATAATTTCAGTTTCATTTGACTGAAAAAGAAAAGTTGAAGTTTTTTGGAAATAACAAAAGAAACACGGTCTCTGTGTGCAATTAAAAAAACCCAGTCTGTTCAGATATTGATTGTAATGCATACTATAGTAAGAAAATGATGTTCACTGCTGGGAAGAACTATAAATGTAAGGCAACTTCTTTTAATTCAAACAAACCATATAGTCATTTAGGTATAACTTAAAATTACTGTAGTCTGTTTTCGAAGCTATCATATTATGTTGTACAAAATGCTATATAAGATTTCTTTACCATTCTAATAACAGCTTCATGAGTCAGGATGTATCCAGGCATTCCATGCATCCGAAGAAAGGGCCCCTTTCTCAAAGAAAGTGGTACTGAAAATTCCGAATTTCATTGCTAAAAATTCCCAATACGCATGTATATATATTACATATATGTTTGTTGTAATAAATTAATTTAACAATGGTGTACTGCATCATTCAGTAGCCAAAAATGTCCCAAGTATGATTTACTCCCACTAATTTTCCCAATCCCATCAGACAAGAGACCCTGGCAAAACAATGTGGATAAATCCATGACAGTGGTATTTGGAAGCTGTCTGGTTTATTGCCCAGGTCTGCCTGTGAATGGGTTTCTAAAACCTCATTTACAACTAATTTTAAACCTCAGACTTTGATCCCCATCCCATACTCTCCTCCCCTGTCTTGCAGCTGGCCCCTAACAATGTCAGAGGCCAAATCTGTGATGCCGGTGCCTGAACTTACTTTTGGATATGGGCACGTAACAAAGAGTTCCCAGTTCCATTAGACTTTGAGAACCACATGCAATGTTTGATATTGCCAACATTGATTTCATGCTCTGTAATAACTGTAATGCTCCTTTCAGATGATGAAAGACATAACAAGCACAAGAGACAGAAAAAACTAAGAAAGCATAAACATAAGGTATAATAAAGTTGTTCAAAATGTCATTTCAAATCGTCTGTTACTTAAAAATGTAGACTTTTATTTAATAGATCTCCAGACAGGATAGCCTAAGAGGAAAGTGTATACGGTATTTGTGTCACGGCAGTTGCATACCTTGAATTTGGAAAATTAGATGGAAAGACCATTTGGCTAAGACCAATGGAGAGATTATGTTTTTTTATGGCATTACCGCCAGAAAGCAAGACAACAAAGTGTGAGTGGTGTCATGTTTTCTTAAAATAACTTTCAAGAGTTATGTGTGAGTATGATGACAAAGTAGCACCATGCAGAATAAGGCATGGCCAGACTACCTGTAGGTGTGAGGCTATTTTAATTTTGACGGCATTGAGGCATATGACTAGGGCATTATGGCAATTTGCCACATGGCAACCATTAAATTGGAGCCCTGCAGTTGCTGTCGGAGTAAAACATTGTCAAATTGTGTGTGGTTGTATTTGAAGAGCCAGGGGCAGGGTTGAGTTCAGTCAGTTAAAAGTAAAAAGTTAATGACACCACTAGAGCACATTGATTAATTAATCATCAGCTACAGGATGTCAAACATTTGGTAATTTTGACATTTTTCCATTAGTAGCAAAGAAACTTATATGCACCATTCCATAAATAGGATAGCACATAACACAGCCTTTGATATACCAGTCGTGGTGCACTGGCTGGAACGACAAATAGCCTAATGGGGCCACCAATGGGGATCGATCCCAGACTGACCATGCATCAAGCAAGAACTAAACCACTGTCATATCCTCACTTGAAGTGCTTACATCAAAGGATCAAACTACCTAGACAGATCCATTCAAGTGATTGGATTTTTTATTATTCCAACCAGTGCATCACAACTAGTCGAAGGTTGTGGTATGTGCTTTCCTGTCTGTGGTAAAGTGCATATCAAAGATCACTTGCTGCATTAGGAAAACATTTTGAATTAAAGGTTATTACCTTGTTAGTACAGTTACTGTAATACTGGGCAGTTTTCTACAGTTGATGCTGCCGTAATCACATTTTGATAAAACCAGATACCGGTTAAAACCAGCCAAATGTCTTGGTCCCAGTTTTTCTTTCTAAGTATTTAGTGTATTTAGCATATTTGCACTATGGTATGTATGTATTTGTCAATATTTCTATATTGTTAAGTTACTGTTAATGGCAACCTCTTTGATACACATTTGCTGTTTTGTCCTAACGACTTCTATTTTGCTTTTTGGCATGTACTTGGCAATCTGCTTTGCTTGCTGGTATGACTTCTGTTTGATCACTGTCGGGTTGGATCACAAACTGTGGATTTAAGAAGAAGAAGAAAACAAAGAGCAAGGGACCTGTGCAGCTTTCCAAGGTGAAACTAAATTAGATTAATAAGTTGATAATAGCTAATTCAGATGTGTGGTTTTTTTTAAACATGATCTATAAAATAAAATAAAATAAAATAAAAATTCAACAAAATTGTTTTTTTCTTCATAGAATTGGAATTCTTGATCCCTATTTAGAAAATATATTTCAGAGAAGTAAGACAATTCATCACCAGTATCGAATTTTAGTTTCACTTTCAAAATATATTTCTGAAATTGCATAAGTTTATTTGAGGATTGTGTCATGCATAATTATATCTTATAAAGTGAAATTTGTCAATCACAAAAATACACATGTACTATAAATTTAGAATACCATTTAAAAAAAAAAGGAACTTGATACATATCCCACTTAGTGGAACTTCAAATGGAGTTTTCCCATCCCAGCCTGTGCCCCACGACATGTATAAAAGGCTGTAGTATGTGCTGTCCTGTCTGCTGGGACATGTTTAAATAATAAATTACCATCTATTATTTAGTTTAAAATATAGCAATAACCATAGTTTAGACATAAGTAGCCATAGTTTAAAATGTTCTGAAGTATTACCAACAAACATTAGACAAAACACATTCATAGATTCTGAGATTGTGCTAGAGCCTATCAAAATACTAGACCCTTCAATTTTATTGTGATTCTAATCTCAGACTAGTAATTTATTTGTCAGTGTATGCCACAGAGTATCACCTGCAGCAAGAAGTTACCAGATGTAAGATGTGTCTTTCAGTTTTGTGTTGTGATCCAGTTGTGCTTCTGTAAATATTTGTTATGGGATTTGTTTGTGTTTGGGGGGTCTTTCTTTTCTATTTGTTTGGAAGGAGGGTGTTTCTATACCATGAATTTTTCAAGTCTGACAGCATTGGTTTCACTAAAGATCAATACATTTTTTTTTTTTAACTATTTGCTTTCACTTTGGGTTTTAAAAGTTATTTGTACATGTGTAATGGCTATTTCTGTCATACGTCTTTTTTTCTTCAAAATAAACACATGCACATAGTATGATTTACGACCATGCTTACTCTTATGTATGTGATATGAATATTGTTTTGTAGTTCTTCAAGGAAAAAGAGAGCAAGGGATCTGTGAGTGCGATATCTGGCAGGAAAATAAAGATGAAAATTAAGAAAACTAAACAGGACAAACAGGTTAGTCTGTCACCAGTGGTGTTGTAATAGAAAATCATAATACAGACAATACGTTCAAGTTAAGGTTTGTTTTGTGTTATGACACCACTAGAGCACATTAATCATCAGCTATTGGGTTTTAAACATTAGAAAGGAAACGTGCTACATTTTCCCATTAATAGCAAAGGATCTTTTATATTCACAATCCCACAGACAGGACAGCCCACACCACAGCCTTTGTTATACCAGCTGTGGGGCAACGACAAAATGCTAAATAGGCCCACTGACAGGGATCAGTCCCAGACCACAGCCCATCAGGCGAGTAATTTACCACTGTTACGTCCTGCCCAATACAGAGAATAAGACCTAACTCAGCAGGGACACATCACAGTTATGACATAATCACTCGGTTTGTTCTCAGCTTGTTCTCATTAGGTTTTAATCTGTCTTTGATACATGTATATTTAAGTTAATTTAGTAAAACATGTAGAATATGGTTGTTCACTGTGACATATATTTACCAAAATACAGAAGGTTAATCTGCTAATTACACATGGTATGTGTGTGTGGTGAGGTTGGGTTATTCAAATTATTTTAGTTTTAATGATAATGAGCTTGTGTATTGTTAACTTTTGCCATGTTGCAGTACTTCATGCTCGAACACATTTGATGGTTTTCATAACTTTACATCTCAAGGCATATATTTGCAGTGGATTTTGTTTATCTTTTCAGAGAGACAAAACTCGTGAAAAAATACTGGACTTCCTGAATGCAACATTGTAAATTTACAAAGCATTGTGGACATAGTGCCATTGTGATTAAAACAGTTATGTGAATGAACTGTTATTAACAGACATCAGACCAATGGTGTACATTAATAAAAACATACATATATAGATAGATAGGTCTCCTGTAAAATATTTATGTACAGTGGGACATTGGATTTTGTTGCCATATAAATATTT
Organism: Dracogyra subfuscus; assembly: GCA_016106625.1. Lineage (NCBI taxonomy): Eukaryota > Metazoa > Mollusca > Gastropoda > Neomphalida > Peltospiridae > Dracogyra > Dracogyra subfuscus. The sequence continues at coordinate 14,401 of JAECMU010112279.1, forward strand.
TATATGTCTCAATTCAAGAAGGAAAAACAATTATCCTTTTTTATTTAGTTTTTTGCTTGATTTTTGTGTTTAATTTTTAATTTTACATTTTATTTTCATGCTTTTAACCACTTTCGATTCAAACAAGTTGTGGACAGAACACACACTGCAGCCATCTGAGTTGTATCTTGGATATTGTTAATATGTTTGCGTTGTTAATGGCCAGTTAAATATCTGTAGAAACATATTATTCAACTTTCAATAGGGATATTTGGAAAAATATATTGCAAGTATTGCAGTTGTATTAATTGTGTTCAGTGGGTGACATAATTGTAGTCATGAATGCATTACTATGTTTATGTATGAAACATGTAAACTGCAGAATCTCTTTTATCAAATTTTAAACCGATTTAAGAAGTACACAAATTATGACATATGTTTATATGTGGTATTCATAGAAAACACCATTCAAAGTGATGTCATGTGAAATGTCAGTGTGACACACATTTCTTGGAAAAGTTATCAATATGAAAGCATTTAATGCATTACATCAAAAGCAAAGCGTGTTTTTGTTTGTTGTCATCTATTATATTTTCATGATGAATTCTAGTAGGAATTTATAGGATTTTACTGGCCTAAAATATTATCATAAAACAGTCGTCATATCTTTGAGACGAAATTTTGGACATTGTACCTTTGTATTAGCTGCATGTAAAAAAATAATAATTTGGTATCCTTGTTTTTTATAGACATGGTCAAATATGTTAAGTCAACTAGTAACTATTAACTGAACGATGTGCATTTCTTCAATACCAATATCTTTGTTTTACTTCACAGAATTGACGGTCACTTCATTAATAATTTGTTATTAGTTCATTTTGTATGAATTAAAATGTTTATTAATGTTATAAGAAAAGTGTTTGTTTTCATGAATACATGTACTAGTATGTATGTGTGTGTGTGTGTGTATATA
>JAECMU010112296.1:0-13346 GCA_016106625.1 Dracogyra subfuscus
CACCCCCCCGCCCATGTATACTTGCTTCCGCCATGCCCGCCTATACACAGACATAGCCGATATCTTAAGACAGTGACCGGTTATTTTATTTATTGTGCAATTATAATATAACGAAAACTTAAAAGGGCATACCTGAGTTTGCTGCAATTTTTAAGATGTTATCGACTAACAAAGAATGTTAACAATTGTAATTACATATCAATTTATTTTTATAAAATATTAGTGGATGTGTAATAAACGTGTTTCTGATCGTTCTAATTTTGTACTAGGTTACATTTCATTTTATTTCCTAAAATAAATATTTCGTATGTACAAATACAAAATCCAGTTAGGGCTTCTTGTAAATATTAAGACGACCAGAACCACATTGGATATACAGACACTGATATGTTAAACAAGAAAATATATTTAATATGTTAGATTAATCGTAGAAATAGTTTATTAGTCGGAAACATCTTACAATGCAGAAAACTCAGGAATGTGCCTTTAACGAATTGAATAGTTTCATTTGACAACTTTACCGTTTACAGAGTAGTATGTCCACACGTGTTTAATGCCTCGCTTACAATATCCGTACACCAAACCAACATAATTCTTAAATAACAACAATTTAGTTCCTATTGTAAAACGAAAAATTGTATTCTAAACGGTTTTAAAAAATACAAAACTCAACTGGAAATAAAGAATAAGTAACTTTGAACAATATCACATTCCTTCACTGATCATGACTAATAAAAGTAGTTCCGTCCACAAAAGCTATATTTGTTGTCAATGACCGATATTATAAAAGTGTGTGTAACAGTTAACAATCAACCTGCACGTAGGAGATTCGAACCACAGACTCCGTACGAGAGTCCAGTGCTCCAAAAACTGAACTAATAGGGAAAATCCCACTAGCAACTGCCAGTAGAAGCACGTTATACCAATATTACTACAAATTTATTTTTATTTTTTTTATTTTTTTTTTTTTTAACGACGCACTCAACACATTATAAGTACGGTTATATCGGCGTCGGACATATGGTTATGTCGAGAAAAACCCCAGTGGTTAGCTGACGGGGATCGATCCTAGACCGACCGCGCATCAGGCGGGCACTGTACCACTGGGCTATGCTGCCCGCTTATATTACTACAATGCATGTAGTGATACCTTCTTCTTCATTCAGAGTATTGTGCAATGTTTAAGTTATAATTGACTTTTTAACGGTTGTAATTATATATCAAATATACTTTTTACGTACGAAATTATTTGAAGACAGAGTTCAGTTTGGGCTTCATACAAATATTAAGACGATCAAAAACAAATTGAATACTGTAAACTATATTAATTTTGCGACGTCTTTTGCGAATGTATACCTTTGCGGATGTTCGCGACGTGTAAATTTCGCGAACGACCGTTGATAGCTCCAAAAAATAAGTGGATAAAGACAACTCACTGTAATTGTTATAAAGTTACTGTCTGTAAATCAATATTCCGTTGTCCTACATCAAGCAATTGTGCCTGGTACAGAGTCTATAGAGGGGATTAGGCCCTACCCACCTACCCACCTCACCTTTATTAGAATCACAATTCCCAGCTTCAATAAATAAATCAATAAACGATTACTAATGGTGAGTTCGGAAGGACGCCACTATCTCTATTAATATCTCAACGAATTGTGTGTTTTTGGGCTCGACTTTTAACGGATAAAAATCTAAAGCCATCAGCAAAGATTATGATTTTGTTCAATCTGGTACAAACTATAAATGGATTAGAAATATCAGAGATATATTTTATCATTTAGGACTAAATAGTATTTGGAACCAGCAGAGTTTTAAATCAGTTAATTGGTTAAAAGGAGTGGTTAAAAGAAGACTATTAGATCAATTATTTCAAACCTGGAAAAGTGACATTTTTACATCTGGCAAAGGAATAACCTACAGAATATTTAAGGAAACCTTAGAATTTGAACCATACTTTAATATCCTAGATAAAACCATGTATACTATATTTTTTAGATTTCGTACTTCTAATCACAATTTACCAGTTGAAAGGGGGAGATGGACAAATATTTTATACGAAAATAGAATTTGCACATGTTGTAATAACAATGTTGTTGGAGATGAATTCCCCTATTTATTTATTTGTACAAAGTTTGCTGAAGAGAGGCGTAAATATCTTCATAAATACTTCTTAAACAGACCAAATATACTCAAATTCCGACAACTTTTTACTTGTAAACGTATCAGTGTCCTTAAAAAGTTGTGCATATTCTTATCTATTATCAACAGACATTTCTGTGCTCCCTAAAGCTTATATTATTTTCTGTCCATTTATACTGAATATTTAAGTGCTCATTTCTTTGAATATATGTATACTTAGTAGTTTGTTACGTCGTCTTGACAATTTGTATCTATTGTTTTGTATGTTCCTCTGATGTCACCGGATGGTGGCCACGAGTGTAAATAAAGTTCTGTTCTGTTCTGTTCTGTCATCGATTGAAGCTACATAAAACAATTAACGATTAGTCACCAGCAAGGAGAGCTCGTGTATAGGCTTTGCCTGTTGAGTGAATCTTTTTGTGAATTTTATTCTCAATAAAATATTTCAACACAAAACTTTAAGCACACTTCAAACTCGAACGACGCGAAATTTATACGCACGCATTTTTTTCACGGTTTACAGTATACAAACACTGATATTCTAAACAAGAAAATATATTTAATGTGTAAGTTTAATCGTAGAAATATTTTATTAGTCGGAAACATCTTTCAATGCAGAAAACTCGGGAATGTCCCTTTAATATTTCAATATCAATCAAATTCTATCAAACTTATGCTGTCAAGAGATCTGTAGCACGGCATTCCAGTCTCATTGGACCAACATTTCAAGTTGACTACCTTTAACTAGTGCACTAATTATATCTGATATTGTCTTATATCTATGACATTATGTGACAAAACGTATTGTCTTTAACTATTTAAATACAGCAACAATAAAAAGCCATGCCAAGGCGCACACTTTACATGTTTAAGTACATTGATTAAATTAGTTCAAATAAATTATATAAAGCTGCAGTTTTAAAATGTTATTTAAAAACGGGAAAATGCACTTATTTGGTATCAGCCGCTTTGTTCTGTATGGTAAAATAGTTGTTTAATCAAAAGTGTATGTTTTTTTTTTTTTAAATCATTATAATTCCCAGTGTCACCCCAATTGCCGGTACGCGTCAAACAATCATTATACAACTCTGTTCAAAAGCTTATCTATAAACATTAAAGTTAGTTTACTTTGATTAACAATACCACTAGAGCACATTGATTTATTTGGTTATTCTGACACATGGTCTCCTCAAGAAAGCTGCTACAGGTTTCGATTGGTAGCTAGGGATCGTTTATGTATACTTTCTCAGAGACACGACAGAACATACGACGGTCTGTAATATACCAGTTGTGAAGTACTGGTTTGACACGACGTCTACAGAGGAGGTTTGATCCTTCTACTAAAGCACCTCAAGCGAGCACTCTATCAAGTAAGCTACATCCCATATAAACATTAGGACAATATAAAAGCATATATGTAACTAAATACATATTCTAACCAATAAACGTAGAATCAAACAGACGTACTAATTGTATGAGCAGTATGGACCTTTAAATATTTTGCTGAATATGACGTCATCTAATCGTGTTGCCATAGCAAAATATCGATCACTTACGCAGTTATGTTCAGTACTGAAATAGATATACAAAACATGTATATATTTGAAATGAATTATTAATTTTATAAAAATCAATGTCTAGAGGAATTTAAACTTGACATTTCAGGCCGTGCACCAACCGACTTTGAAAAATGTTTTTTGTATGTACTCGCTTCGTTTGAAATTTAAAATAACTATTATTTTTAAACAATTATTTATACCGCATGCCATGTAGATAGGATTTCATCATAGTTTAAATCGAAAAAAACCCACATGGTTAGAAGAAATAACAGGTATAGTTAACGTGTCAGTTGTCAAGGAACAAAAACCTTATTTCCTATTCCATTCTTGACTTTTCTTCGGCTTAGAATACAAATCCCCACAATTCCACCGGTTCTTCTAATATTTGTACGAAATTCCACTTACTTATTTTTGCGACTATTTCTCGTTCCTGCCAGTGCACCACGACTGGCATATCAAATACCGTGGTATGTGTTATCTTGTCTTTGGGATGGTGCATATAAAAGATCCCGTGCAACTAATGGAAGAATGTAGCGGGTTTCTTCTTTAAGACTATATGTCGCAATTACCAAATATTTGACATCCAGTCGCCCATGATTGTCGTGTCGTTAAACAAAACACATGTTAACCTTTTACTTATCACCATACTCTCAATGGCGGATCCAGAGGAAAGTCACAGGGGTTTGAAGTGACCTTTTTAATGACCTTTTTTTTTTTTAATTCATCATCCACAATATCCAACAGTATATTGCTGCGAGAATCACAATGTTGCGCGGAGCATGCCCTGGAACAATCTTACAGATCTAGCTCCCTTAGGAAACTCGATTCGTTTGCTTTCGGCCATTTTCTACGTTTGCCAGTCATTGTGATGGCAGTCCTCCTACTGACGACGCAAGAGGGATGAAATGGGTTACTTGTCACCTAGGGGAATAGCACTCTTCACACTGGCGGTGCATCAGGGATGAATCATCGCGTTACGGATCTCCTATGGAGTGGCAGTCCTCCTACTGACGTTGTAAGAGGGATAAAACATTCTGCAAAGTTGTCTACGTTCTCACGTTTAGAATTGTACTGTAAATATAAATGTGATTTACACTTTTTCAAGTGTATTTAGATAATATTTTGGCATTGAAATATCGTACTGACTTGCTTAATCTTACTGTACTGAATATTAATATTGAGAAAGGTAGATTTGAAAATATTCCCAGACAACAAAGAATATATCCAGTATGTAATACTAATAATATAGAGGTTTCAAGGGATTTCACCATGTATGTATGTATGTATGTATGTATGTATGTATGTCTGCATGTATGTATGTCTGTATGTAATGTAATGTATGAATGTATGAATGTATGTATGTACAGTATGTATGTACGTATGTATGTTAATATAATTTATCACCGTTGTGAGGTATAGATCAGGCTATTCGAACCCGAAGGACACAATACCTTATTTATACCTCACAACGGTGACTAAATCCTTTTCTTGTCCATTTAATTACAGCAACAAAACATTAATTTTGTAAGCTACGGTTTGTTTATTGTAGAACGATTCGTATACATTTCTACTGTATAGTCAGTCCACCTTATGCAGTGACATAAATATGTAATGTTCAACTTAAGTTGAAAAAATAATTTATTTAAATATTTTTAAAACAATGATACAACGTGAAATGGCAAACAGAATTATAAAAACCCTGAGTTATGACGTCAATCGTAAATCATGAATTATGACTGCACACGTATATAGAAATCGTCTAGCCTTCGGGTCGGACTAATTTATCTAGCACCATGCAAAAGCTTGATAACCCTGCCCAGTGGGCACGAAGTGTGTGTGTGTGTGTGTGTGTGTGTGTGTGTGTGTGTGTGTGTGTGTGTGTGTTTTGTGTGTATACACACATTATACATGCATATACATATATACATTATATATATACATACATATACACATAACTGACCAGATAGTATCATCTTCCCACGCTACCAGATAACTAGTAGTAAATGAATAACATTCAGATGCTTGTAAATAATTTATTATTTGAAACAATATGTAATCTATATTTTTATGTAAGCCATTTTGATATCAGGCAAATAAAGTTCAAGCACAATTTATCAATTTTGAGAGAGACCAAATTATATCTCATATTTCAAACTGAACCTATACAAATATGGTGTATCGTTTTATAGGAGGAAAACGCGTTATTACAAGGAAAAGAAAGGAATATCTGTTTATTGACATAACACATTTTGAGAGAGAGAGAGAGAGAGAGAGAGAGAGAGAGAGAGAGAGAGAGAGAGAGAGAGAGAGAGAGAGAGAGAGAGAGATGGGGGTGGGTGGAGGTGGGTGGGTATGCGGAGAGTAGCAAGTTTATTTTAATATATGCACGTTTTCATATAATCACAAGGCATCACATTCATTACATTACACATGGTTAGGGCGAGAACATACACCAGCTATCGAGGAAGATCGTTCTTATGACCCATCGAACCTCAGGCGCTTGTTCTACCAGAGGTAGAAACTGCCTCCTCTATTTACAGAATTTTGTTAAACATTAGTGGTGTGCTTTTGAAGTTGAGCTCTCACTCCTGAATATGAATTTTTGAATGGTATCCCAATGTGACGAAAGTGAGAGTCGTCATAGCATGTCTTTCTTTCAGTGGAATGCCTGTGTGAGGAAAGCGCCAGTCATCATGGTTTCCCTCCCGATACCTTCATCCGCGCTCCAGTAGGACAGTGTGAGGACGCCGCCAGCTATCATGGTATGTCTTTCTCAGCGAAGTCTTACAGCCTGTGTGAAAAACCCGTCAGTCATTATGGTATGTCTTTATCAGCGAAGTCAATGTCTTTATAAGACGGCTGATTCCCCATCGTGTTCTTCCTGGCCAGTCGGCTGGACTCCGGCTTCTCGTGTAGAATCACTGATGTCTGGACGATGCTGTAACACGTCTTGCCACCACTAGGGTCGTCTTCAACCGTCTTATCAACAACCATCTTATCGACAGTCTTATCATCAACAGTATTATCACAAATGATCTCATCAAAATCACAATACAGACTGTCCGAAGTGAACGAATAGTTAGCATTATGATATATATTTCCTGTTACCGGTACGTCGTCAGTGTCGAAATTCAACGGTGGCAAATTATTCTGCTGCATTTTATTCTTCGTCATGCGTCGTTCGTGGCTACCCAAGGGCATGCGCGACCTATAAATAGAGTTCAGCAAACGATCCATTTTGTTGGGCGTGCCTCTCTTCCTAGACAGAGTCAACCGCTTTAACTGGTTGTTTAACTGTCTCGGTGTCCTGACCAGTGTCCTCCGCCCTATCCCGCCCCACACCTTCAACCGCGCTCCGAGAAACTCGATGATTTCGTATTTATTCTGCTTCCTGGCGATCTCCTGCCGGACGTGTTCAAACGTCTCGTTCAGGATGGACATGAACATGTTCAGGACGACGAACATCATGGTGAGCACGAACATGAAGATGTAGAACTTGGCGAGCAGTGGCGAGATCATCGTCATGAGGTGAATGTCGAAGATACCTAGCAGCATGGTGTAGCAGGACTCGGACGAGGCGATGATGTGGCGGAACGAGTGCATGGATCTCATAAACGTCAAGTAGAAGAGTTGAGCAAACGACATGAAGAGGATGGCGAAGATGACGCTGAAGTGGAGGATCCCGCGGACGCCGTACCGCCAGATTCCAGACAGCATGAACATCCTCTTGTTGAAGCGCAGGAGCCGGATGAACTTGAGGACGCCAAAGAAGACCGCCCAGCCGAAGATGTAGTAAAATAGTTCGTTCCAGTAGCCGACGTATTGGAACTTCATATACTTGGTTCCTTTCGTTTTGTTGATCTGTCTCGTCAGACGTTTCGTGGCCGCGAATTTGTAAAAGTAAACGATGATGGATAATATTGCACACAGAATGGTCAGGAGCTCGATGTAGTTCCATAAAGTTTTAAAGTATTTCAATCTCTGTCTTATCATTTTTCGAACTTGAATCACGATAAAGCCAACAGTGAACGCGAAAAAAGAAAACTCACAAATCACTTGGAAAATCATGGCGTGAGACCTGTAAGTCAGTAAAATGGCCGGTTCGAAACGGTAAGACTGCAGTGCACCCCCGTTGGCTGCAAATTCGATGAGAATTGTTGCAATGCAAAAGAAGTTAACATTAGGGTTGTACACCGTGAACTCTATGAAGACCGCCCTGGTGTATGCATCGATCCACCCTTGTGTCTCCAGAGTAGCCATCTTGTTCTCCAGTACACTCCGGTTTCCTGTGAGCTCAAACACGTACCCTCCACCCCCGTACAGGTGTCGCTGACCCCAGTAGGGGTAGCCCTGGATGGTTGATGCCGATCTGTACATATACGGTGTGGTCGTGACGTTGTCGTCAAGGTGTGTGTCGTTGTCCGGAAGAGGAACCCACCCTGGTCCGTAGTTTCTCCGGTCCTTTCTGGATTCCGTGTACTGCTCGTTGCACTCCTCGATGATATCTCGCAGCATGAAGTACGGCCTGCACAAACCTGTGAGATATGAGAGGAAAGGAATGTTTGTTTACCAACTACCGCTAGTTGATGTGCAACGCCATTGCTTTGTGTGTGTGTGTGTGTGTGTGAGAGAGATAGAGATAGAGAGAGAGAGAGAGAGACACACAGACAGACAGACAGACACACGACGGAGGACAGAGAGACAGACAAGACAGACAGGCAGTGCAAAGAAAAACGGAAGCCCATTGAGATCAATCCCTGTCGGTGGGCCCAGGCTTGAAGTGGGGTATTTCTCGTCCCAGGCAGTGTATCACGACTGATATATCAAAGGTCATGATATGTGCTATTCTGTATGTGGCATGGTGCATATATCCCTTGCTACACATAGAGAAATGTAACGGGTTTCCTCTCTAATACTATAATATGTCAATGTTTGACATCCAATAGCCGATGATTAATATATCAAGACAAGACATTTATTCAGTTATTGAGGCCACATGACCAAGATAACTACTGTTAAAACAAATGAATCGTGCGCTACGTTTGTACAAATTACAACACAGATTCAATTTAAACTAACAGATTTCTTTTTAAAAGCAAGGCTATTTCTTTAATACACTTCATATTTGTTTTGGATGGAAATATTTAAATTAAAGACATTTCATTTTCAAAACTGGCATGATAAAATTAATTCTTCTCATTTTTTTAAAGATATATTCATCTCGTAAATCTCTTTCAGAAACAGAAAAATATATATTACATTTGTCACAGTATAAGGATGTTTTTAGAAGAAGAAATATTTTTAAATTAAAAGTACAGAAAAGCAGGTTAATCCAGTAATAGAAAGACTTTAAGAGAAATCAGTTTTTATTGATTAATATACCAGTGTGCTCTAATGATGTTGTTAAACAAAACAAACATTAACAAAGACATTTACTAATTCAAAGAAACCGACATTAATATACAAAAAAGTGATGAACATAGAAATGGAAAAAATTGGCACGGAGGGACAGTAAAAATAAAGAACCGGGGAACAATAATAAAATAATCTCCACCAACATAAAAAGGATAAATATACATTTTTTTTTTAAATTATTAATATATTTAGGTGCCGGGCTTCCACTCAAATTGGGATTTAACAACTTAATTATTGGAAATTGTAAGACCACTACACCGACAACTCTCGCACTAACCACTACTGTTAATCTCTGTTCCGGTCCTTGCTGTCCAGAACAGCATACTTGACAATCACAATAGTGAATTAATTACACAGCTCCTATGGAAGAACAAAAACACAGACCTGTGATAAACGAACGAAAGTATAAACGGTTTACCTGGTCTAACTCGCAGCTGACGCATCGTAGCAAAGCCGACGACGAAGGAGACCCCGTCGTTGACGTAGCCGGATAACGTGGCGGGCGGGACTGCGTTGTACTCCCGGTTCACGTGCAGTCCATTGAGGAAGCCCGTGCGAGCCCACAGCCAGAACTCCTCAGTGTTTCTCATCTGCCGGCAAACACAGTTAGTGATTAGATTTAGTCCTGTGAATCTTTCTAGTGGTGTCGACAAACAAATCAGACTTACTAGTATCATATTATCCAGGAGTATTAGCTTGAAATAGTCTAAAATCTAGAACTAATTGATAACAAACTGAAATTTTCATGAACGTTGCCTTAGAGTATGCTAAAACACGTATCAAAAGTTCCCGCAATTCCATGAAGAGCTAAAACGGGAATTCAAGATGACGTCCAAAATGGCCGTCATTATCTATTTTATCATATTTTTGCAATAATACATAGCAGACATGCAAAGAAAGTGTCTAAACATAGGTTTTCTGACAAGCAATCCAATGAAATGATTAATTATAAGATTAAAAACTCCACACATCTCAAACTTTAAAACGTGTGGCCACTGCCGGGATCAATATGTTCAAGTTTGACTTGGTGCTTCTATGTAGAACACGTTACAAAACTCCTTCATATTTTACATCTATCGGCAAATATAGTACTTATATTTATTAAAGTCCTTAAATGTTAGGGTTGGTGTTAGGCTAAAGGTTCCTCTTCATGTTGATAGATATGGCACAGGGGAGTGTACCAGGTAGGTATCGTTAGGGTGAGGGTCCCCTCTTTAGTAAAGTAGTCTGGGAGAGGCAGTCCTCTTTGTGGCGATGCAACAAGAATCGAATCTACAGTAAACAATCTGCCCTGGAGTGGCTGTCCTCCTGTAGACGAGGCACTAGACAGAAAATCGTGGAATCAATCACTATTTTGCCAAATACTCTTTCAACTCTGGACAGATACGGCCGTGATTACGTATTTCGGTTTTGTCGTCCAGCCCGCCTGTGGGCCCATTGGCCGTTTCTCGTTCCAGCCAGTGCACCACGACTGGTATATCAAAAGCCGTGGTATGTACTATCCTACCCTGTCTGTGGGATGGTGCATATAAAAGATCTCTTGCTGCTAATAGAAATGAGTAGCCCATGAAATGGCGACAGCGGGTTTCCTCTCTAAAGATTTATGTGGTCCTTAACCATATGTCTGACGCAATAATACAATGTGTTGAGTGCGTCGTTAAAGCACCATTCCCTGAATTATGTTTTATTATTTAAGCATATAGAACAGAAAATCCAATTACGTTTGGTGTACATATGACGCCGCACTTCGCAATGGTTTCACTTCGCTGGCTTATCCAGGTCAAAAACAGCCAGTGTTTCGAAAGTGGGACACTTTTGACGGGCTCCTACCGATCTCGGTTTTTATTGGCTTAACACAAGTGTGGAATTCCCCAACAAGAGATCACGTGAGATTTCGCAATTTGTTAACAAATTTAACGTCTTGATTGAGAGGTCGTCTCATACCTCCAAAATATATTTATATCCATAGAGGTTTGGTATAATACCTTTCCAGGGGTCGGTGGGGGATTTGCCTTGAAATTTTGACAGTGACCAGCGGTTGGCACACGCGTTACACGTAAGGGTGTGTTAATAATTACGTAACGCTCTAGGGTTGGAAGAAGAGTGCATAAGTAACATTTATAACCGTATAAGTAATATTTATGAAGACTATATGCTATTTCTATTCATTACTTAGACCTAAAAATGTGTTGTTTTTTTATAATTCGCGGTCGGTCTAAGATCGACCCCCATTGGTGGGACTGTTCCAGCCAGTGCGCCATGACTGGTATATAAAAGGCCATGGTATGTGATATCCTGTCTGTGTGATGGTACATATAAATTATCTCTAGTTAGAGTATTTTTTAAAATGTAGCGGGTTTCCAAGGCGCGTGTGCAAGGATTTCAGCGGGGTTGAGCGTTATAGACTGCGTTGAGCAAAGTTTATATGGGGCCATGTTCCCCCAGAAAATATATTAATACCCTCTCCCTGCACATGCGCCCGTTTCCTCTCTTAAATTATGTCAAAATTACCAAACGTTTAACACCCAAAAGCAGATTATTAAATCAATATGCTCGAACACTGATGTCGTTAAACAAAACTAACTTTACCCTTTCCAAACGAAATATTATGTATTTGATTTTATCACACGTAAAATTAAAAAGTGAAAAGGGTCATTTTTCACTTTAGTATATTTTATTACAAATATATACAGATCAGTGTGTTATGCAAACTAAACTTTGAAATTCTACTAACACTTTATAAATTATTAGTTCTTAAATAGGAAGATACGATTGTCGATAGTACGTTGTCAAAATCATAACCGGTTTTAACGAAAGACTAGTGCCGTATCCTCAACCGAACGTTCTCTGTACAGCTAAAGAATTCTCATCATATTTTGTAGACAAACCCTACAATTTCAAATCTGCAACGCACCTGTTAACTGAAACTGACAACAGTTTGCCGAGCAATGGCCACACAGACGACAAATCGAGTGTATACTTTTGACGTTCTCCGTTCATAGCGAACACACACGAAATATTTTTAAAGTGCAGTTGAACGTGTATTTCATATTTGTGCATGATATTATTATATGGTAACCAGACCCTAAACATTTTCTTTCTTTTTATCGTTCAGATGTTGGTACCGAGGGAATAGCTTTCTACAGTAAACTGACCAAATTTTGATTAGCGTTACTTCTTGAATAGTGGTCGCGTTATTGAAGTATTTTACTGTTTGGTTTTCCTGTAACTAATTTCCTTTCCCCTCGCTAAAATAATATAATGAAAGCCCGACAACACTTCTTTAATGAATACATTCTGCAGATTAACCTTCGTAGGGAAGCTCTGTAGGTAACACTCATCTGAATCATTAGATGGCCGTGGTGTGTGCTATCATGTCCGTGGGGTAGTACATATTATAAACGAGATATTCCTACTAATGGATACAATTAGCGGGTAGCCTACCTAAAACTATATTTTGTGCTGGGGTATCGTTAAAAATGTATTCCCTAATATTATTTGTCAAAATTACCAAATATCCGACATCCAATAACCGATGATTAATAAATCAATATGCTCTTGTTGTGTCTAATAACCACACTTACTTTGTTGAACAAGATGTCCGTGTTTACGTGTTCTTTAATAAATACATTCTCCAGATTGACCTTGATGAGGAAGCTCTGAGAAGTGACCGTCCTGTAGGTGACAGTCATCTGAACCACCAGGAAGAGCAGATACAACACGATCTCCTGGACGATCTTCCACATCTGTCTCTCTTTACCCTTCTCAGCCTTGGGCGTCTTGTCGCCACAGCTTTCCTTCTCCGCGCCTTCATTTTTATCACCAGGATTCTCGCCTCCATTTTCCCGACCAGGATCTCCGTCGAACAATACGTCAGGTTGTTGAGCAAACAACTGCTTGTCGTCTGGTTCCAGATAAAAAGAGTTCTTCTCGAAATGTACGAGCGTGGATTCTAGCTGCGTATCGTCTCGCGGCGTGTACCCAGCCTGGAGAGGGCGAGTGTAGCCGTAATCCTTCTGTAAGACGCCTGGACTGCTGGTCATGATGTCACTTCGGGCCAAACGTTCGGGTGTTTCTGGCTCGAGTGGTCCGCAAGAAGCAGTGATTGAAGAAATGACCGCACCACCTACCACCATGTCGAGGATGTACGACTCCATAGAGAGAGTGGCCCCACTGTCGGATGAAATCGATGGATCTGTGTCGTCGTCCATGTGTGTTCTTAGGGTGTCG
>JAECMU010112308.1:1944-13490 GCA_016106625.1 Dracogyra subfuscus
CTCTCTCTCTCTCTCTCTCTCTCTCTCTCTCTCTCTCTCTCTCACACACACACACGCACACGCACACACACAGGACACTAGCTCTGGCAATCGCCAAATTGCGAATTTCAAAAACAATTGGCCAATTTTATTTTTATTTGGCGAAATAAATGGCTTTCTGCAGTTTTTGAAGTATGATTAATAATATGGCGAAATGTTCTGCCGACCAGAGCTAGCCCTGGTACACATACACAAAGTTCGTATATACACAGACACACACACGCACGCACGCTTGGCCAATTGAAAACAACAACCTTACCTGCCCTTTTCAAATTCAACTAGCCCTCCAATAATCACATTGGAATTTAACTGCACAGGTAAAATTAAAACTATAATGTGGGTTTGCTTTGTTGAATAACCATTTTGCGTTAAAGAAAACGATAAATTGACGTTTAGATTTATAATGAATAAAGTAAAAAATTATATTAAAAACATGTTGTTAAATTTTAAACCCATACCAACTAAAAACAAATTGAATTTAAAAAGAAATCCAGTATAAATAAACGTTTCTTTACAAAGTACCATTCAATTAAACATATTAAATCTCATTTTAAATACAAGGTAAAAGATAATGTTGTAAAAACAGATTAAATGTTGAACTGCGCGTGCTTTAGTAGGCTAGTCTGGGAGTGGTAGTCCTCTTTGTCACGATGCAAGAGGGATGGAATAAACTTTGTAATGATACAAGAGGGGTAAAATTCCCAGCAAATGATTTCCTCGTGAATTGCTGTTCTCCTAGATAGATATCCATGGAATTATCCACTGTTTTGTGAAATGCCCTTTCGACTATTTATGCTTTTCCCCATTAAAATGTTATTTGAGACGGTATGGCTTTAAATCTTAATAAATTAATATGTTTTTATTTGAATTTTATTTTTATTTCTTATGTTGGCGATGTCAAAATATAGAACATGTTCTTTCTTCTGTGGCCAGATCTATAGTTCGCGCCAGCATAGACGCGTTGTCTTTTGTCACATACGATTCAAAATCAGTGTTTGTTTTTTTTAACTAGTACCATACTCGCCCGACATTAAAATCGATGGTTGTCATGTCATGTCATAGGGTTTAACGTGCACATTCAGAAAGAGCTGTTGTAGCGCACGCCTATCGTGGACGCAAGAGCTTGCGAAGTAAGCTCTTTCTGCCAAGACAGAAACGGACTACCTTTATAAAATTCTTAGTCGCCCTTAGCCAATACGGGCTACCGGGCGACTGCTAATATATATATATATATATATTATTTGTCTTTTTTTTCTTTTTTCTGCCGACCCAAATCAAATAAAATCATTTATTTATATATGAATCATATAAACATGGCATGGTATACATTGGACAACGTACCTAATTGGCACACATACACAAATTTCGTATATACACAGACACACGCACGGACGAACATAATAGTTATATATACTTTATATAACTTTATAACACACACACACACACACACACACACACACACACACACACACACACACACACACACACACACACACACACACACACACACGCAGTGAAAGCTTTTGTAGCGAGATTTGATGATACATCAAGTCAAAGATTTTTGATCAATTTTAAAAATACAGAGTCAATCATGTTTCCTTTATCTAGTTGTTCTAACCACCGGTCTAAAACTTTACTCAGTTACTGAGCATTGTGCAGTAGTTCATATTTATAGTGTTAAAATGTTTTAAAATGCGTTTATAAAAAATACACACAGCCTCGAGGTAAGACTTTCCTTTGGCACTGCCATGTAAAAACCTGTCAAAACCTATACGCATACCTCTTTTTTACTTTCGATCGATCGTTCAAAAAACTGCGCCAAAATTCCTTCAATCAAATTGAGCTTTCTCTTTTTGACTAAATGCTCCATTCAAAATTCAATAGCCCCAACCACCCACCCCCGCCTGTTACCAACCCCGGTTGGACTGCTGGTGCTCCCTTGCATTTGCCAGTGCAGGCGTCCCCTCTTCACCCTCCCCACCCTCCCCACCCTATCTGTCTTGGACGAAAGGGCTTGCTCCGCAAGCTCTTGCGCCCACGACAGGCGTGTGCTACAACAGCTTGCTCTGAATGTACACGTTAAGCCTTATGACCTGACCTGACCTGACCTATCTCTGACATCATCAACCTCCCCTCCTATCTCGAACTTAGTCACTAACGAATGTCAGAGGTTTAGCCCGAGATAGGTGTTAACCTTCTCGCTCATTCTGACATCAAGCTAAAGAGAAACAAAAACCAAAACATCGCAAAAAAAATTTGGATCACATGTGTAGATATAGTGCAGCCTTGACCTTGCAATACTATTCGATCGAACTTGACCACCTGCCAGAACTGGTTTTAGATACACAAAATCTTCAGTGGAACAGAAACTGGTTTCAAAACGATCATGGTGGATCATGTTTGTGACAGAAGCAAATGATTGTCGGATGGCACAACACAAATAACTGTTTTTATCAATGCAGAGCTGAACGTTAATGACGTTTGTGATTGTTATATTAACACTGTACGTATTTTAGTATCCGGTGTTATGTTAATGTTGTCATGTTTCACAATACTGTTAGTGTTAGTAGTTTTTAGAAGCACACATTCTTATGATTCTACATCGCTTCGGACTAGTTTCAACAAGTTAACCCGAAGCAGCAAGCTCATTGAAGCTGCTATTGGCCGCTAAGTCAGCAACATAACATTTATGTTTTTATGCACAACCCTATGCTGTTTTAATTCACAAAGATAAAACCGTTAAAGCTAATAAACCCATATTGAGCATGGTACATTTGTAAATAATTTCGGGGTAAGACTTACTTTACTTTGGCACTGTCATGTAAAAAAGAACATTATGTTACATTATAAATACTTATAGTAGGCCCTAAATAGAGTTACTAGGGTTAGTAATAGTGCCAAAGAAAAGTCCTTCCAACACACACATTCGGACTAGGTCAGAGCTGTATGTAACACAATTTCAGTACTTACCAGGGGTTTCCCCAGGGCCTTAGGCGTATCGACCCGACACGCCTTGGTCCGTAAAGTAAGCGCTTTGATGGCGTGGAAGCGCCTTAAATCGATTGCTGCTACGCCTTGATTTGAAGTGCTTTAGAAAAAACAATTTTCATAAGTACGAGCGTGGCAGTCGACTACTTCTTGCAAACAACTTGTGTACCAGTATATCAAGCACACCTAATTACTATGACAGGTAAAACACTTCCTAAATACCTAACAATGGACCAGTCGTCTGCTCACAACTGGTGTTTGGTAATTTTATCATATCTACTGGGACCGCTAATCCGCCAAGAAGGCGTTTACGTGTAACGGGATTCCCATGCCGAGCAATCAAGCTTCAAGGCTGATCAAAGAAGATCCCCATTGACAGAATCATCCAAGTCATTTAACTGAATAAACGATAGGTGAATCACTTTTCAGTCTTCGCCATGAGTAAAATCAAGGCGAGCTGTAGATCACTCTCCTTAATTGAGCCAGGTGAGCAATCGCTCTCCTTATTAAATATATTTGTACAAATGTGCCATGTATTACTACATGTATATAACGTTACGTTATCGATCGCTATTGCGCGTACGTTTCTGAGACCTTTGTTCACATTCTGATTTTCATACGTAGTTCAGGTGAGTAATTACTTGCGAGTATGTTTTTCTAACTTCAATTTAATAAAAAGAAATCATAGCTAAAATTTAAGGCGATCGATACGTCCCTCCTCTTAAACATTTGAGGCATGTGTGGAGGCGAGCGCGAGCAATCGCTCACCTTTCATGACGAAGACTGACTTTTTAAAAGTACAGTTAAGTTGGCAATCAGTCATTTCTTTCCTAACACCCCCTTCCCAAAACTCCCTGACTGAAAACATCAAAGTCTCGTGCTGTGGGTAGCCAAATTAGCCATTGGCTAATTAAAAATTATTTAAAAAAAAAAAGGGCTACCGGTAATAAAATTTGCAAGTGGCTAAAAATTTTTGTCTTCTGATGTGTACAAATGGTTACATAATCTATCCGACAGCTCAAACATAATAATATCAAATATTAAATTAGCGTAATAGCGATCTCGTGACCGGTAACGAGAAAATCCAGAATACAGCATAGGCGTTATGATGTTTGTTTATTTTAATAATCACTGTTATCTAACGGCATGCATTTGACATGTATGACAGCAATGTGACGGTAATTCAATGTGTGGAAGATCTGTAACTTGTTATTTTAACTTTGTAAAGACTGAACCGAAGTAATAAAAACAAACCGACAATGCGTGTCAATTTGAATACAATGCCAGTTCAGGGCCGAAAGAGGTATAAGCTATCCCAAGAGCTGAGTTCAGCCAGATTGAGCGAAAACAAAACGTTCGCAACACTGCGCTTCACGTTAAACCAAATGAACACGACGGACACCAATCAGATAATTTGCAAACGTTAGGAAGAATGTTCGTTGGCTCAACCGAAGAAAGTTCTCGACTCGAATATACGTCATATCCACGTGTCAACATGGTTCTTACGCGTCCTGGAAATCCTGGAATGTCCTGGAATTCTGTGATTTTAGAATCCAGACCTGGAATGTCCTGGAAAAAGCAGTAAATTTTATTATGTCCTGGAAATTTAGGCCAAATATTTGGTGGTTTATTTTTCCTCAACTTTACTTTTGTTGTTCTCATGACCTGTCTACATTTAGACAACAATTTCTTCTAAAAACATTCATTGATTGAACATTTTAAGTCCTGGAAAAATAAGAAAAGGTCGTGGAAATGTCCTGGAAATGTCCTTGAATTTCATATTTTTACAAGTGTAAGAACCCTGGTCAAGAGCCTTTGTTGCGGACATTGAACAATACGATTACACAGAAGTTAATCTTGATGTAAATTTGTAGAAAAACAATGGTTGTTTGCATCAATGAATTGTCTTTGTTAATGAATTGTCTTTGTTAATTGTGAGCGGGCAGCATGGCTCAGTGGTAGAGTGCCCGCCTGATGCGCGGTCGGTCTAGGATCGATCCCCGTCAGCTGACCACTGGGGTTTTTTCTCGACATAACCATATGTCCGACGCCGATATAACCGTAATTTAATGTGTTGAGTGCGTCGTTAAACAAACAAAACAAAAAACAAAAAATTGTTAATTGTGTACCTATGGTCGAGCGATCGCGGGAAATGAACATGCAGTATTTATAGCCTACAAATTGCAGTTAAACGTACACTGAATTACTACAATTAGTTTACAATAGTCATATTTGTTAGATAATGTTAGATATATATGTGTTAAACTGTGAGGTGACATTTAATAAGTTAGCTGGATTTTGAAAAGACTGTAAAAAATAAATGGAATATACTGTGAAGTCGGCATTCTTAGCCTAGGTATTTTACAAGCAGAAATCACAACAAGCATTTAACACGATGCTGAAATCAACAACAACAACATGGCACAAATTATGAACTTGTTGGGGATGGGGAATTGATGTGTTACTTTAAAAAAAAGTTAAAAAAAAGAGTAAAAAAAAGAGCATGATTAGTTGGATCGAAGGCAAACACTTAACTGTTTTCAGCCCACTACCCCACTTATTTTGGCTTGATTTATGTTATACTGATGCAAAAAATGTAAGCGCCTTAAAAAAATCCTGGGGAAAGGTTTACTTACTGTATAATTTGTTAGTAGGCTCCCAAAATATTGCTGGTTTCTGGTCTGCTCATGCATCAGTTTTCACCCTTGCACAAATTTCCTGCAGTAGCTACATTGTTGGAAATCAGTTGGAATCTGATCATCGATAATCAGTTTTCACCAGCTGATCAACTTTTGATTATACAATTGGTTAGAATTATATGAATATAACAATCAATTACCATCCACCTGTCATTGTGTTATGCAGTGGCATAGACTCTACAAATTGTCCGATGCCAAATATCGGTAAATAAAATGTGTCGAGTGCATCATTAAATAAAACATTTCCACATGGAGGATGATTACCTGGCATGTACTGCAGGTTCCTTGTACCCCGGGCTCGGGTGATACCTGACATGACTGACAGCAAGCGTGGAGCGTAGTCCAATACAAAAAATAGAAATACTGCGGATTCACCAGTCATCTCATCATCATCCATGTTTGTAATGTCTGAAATGTCTTTGTCGCTGTGTTAAATGTTTGTGGTCATTTTTAAAAAACAAAACAAATTATTGTGGTATACCAGGTATACAGTGCATCTTTAATAACACTTTTATTGATTTTTGTATTTACAGCATCAGGTGTTTACCATGTGGAGATCCAAGCTTTGGAGACCAGTGTTAACCACTGGACTAAAGAAATCTCTACGGTCTGCACTGCCGGCAGCACCATGTTGTCAGCGGTCTTGTTTACACAGTTCAATAAACATGTTACGGAGACCACTAACTCTCCAGAGGAGTGTAACGTTCTCGAGTGATCTTAGACATGGGCAGAAGTGTTGGACATTTGTGGTGCCACTGCAGTTGCCATCGGTTGCATCTAAATCTGGGTTCGTAATTCCAGCTGCACAGATACATTTTACGTCTTGGGAGTTCGCCAAGAAAAAGACATATTCCAATTTCGGTCATAAGACTAAACCAGTGTCAAAGCTTTCGATGGTATATGGCACTTTTCTCGGAGTTGCATTGATGCTGTTTTTTGGACTTGATATGTAAGTTTACAGGTCACAAGAGGCCAAAATGTAATATTAACAGGGCTAGCTCTGAGTGAATAGACAATTTCACCAAATTATCTATTAAATTTAAATTGCAGAAACACTTGCCTTCTAACAAAATATCAATTACAGGGGCATGCACATGAAATTTTGCAGGGGGGGGGGGGTCGAGGTGTCATTTTCCTACAGGTGTAATGATAACATCTCAGTACTTCCATATCCATTCACAGGACTGTAAAAAATTGGGATATGAATTTTGTTTTCGCCTTGAGCATGGGGGTGTTCGACCCCTGAATTCTTACATAAAATTATTTTGCCAATTTAAACAAAAGTAAATTTCACTAATTGTTTTTAAAATTAGAATTTGGCGAGTGCCAGAGCTAGCCCTGTATTAGTAACTTGTTTTATGTTTAACCTGCAGTTGTACATAGATCCTGGACCATAGGTTTTTTTTTACAAGACTTCAAATTCATTTTGTGGATTGGGAAGTAATCTTTGCTTCTTAAATATTCATCTGGAAGCAAATGTTAGAACTTGAGAAGCAGTTTTAGAAATTAGTCTTGAAATCAGATTCGTAATTTATAGATGTATATGTTACAGTACTTTCTTTAATAAAATTCTGGAAAGCTTGAGATAATACGCAGATTAAAATTTGTATTTAAAATTTATTACAGTGTACATGTAAATCATATTTTAACAAACTGCAGTCGGGGCACCACTTAAGTTTCCTACAGATAGACATATTCACACTGGCAAATACATGTAATTTGCATAATATAAATTAGATTCTCACATTTTAATTTACAATTGTTCTGAATGAATGGTATCTTTTTTAAACTAAATTAGAGGCCACCAGAAAAATGCATCATATATTCTGCAATGAAATATATCATTGAAAAACAAAAATTCTAACAACAGGGAATAAAATTATAGACTGGCATATACATGAGGTCATGTGACATGCACTGAATGTTAATTCATCTTCCTCCACATTGTCTATTAGTAATTTAAAGGAATTTAAAAAACTTAAAAATAAAATCCTAATTGACTTGGTAAAATTGATGCATTTAGAGTTTTGTAAAGTTTTCTATTATGATACTTGTTTTAACTTTATTGTTATTAAAAATATTGCTGAAATGTGAAGGAAAACCTGACAAATGAACTATAAGCAGACTGACAAATTGGATATTGATTGTCCGAACAGTACATGAGAAAACAAACCTATGTACCTTTAAGCATAACATAATTACCGGCATTGATGATAATATTTGATATAATTTACATCTTTTCAACACCTGCAATTAACAAAAGTTACAGAATATAGTCAGTCCAAAGCAAAACGGTGTCACAGAGAATTAAAAACTTCACGCCATATTGGCTATTAATTGTCATGGTAAATTTCTACTATGAGAGTGTTTTTCCAACAATTTAAGGTTATTATGCAGTCCTATGAGATACAGATTTTTTTGTTTTTTTTAATGGATTTCATCATGCAATTTTCACAAAGTAGATTGGAGTTGATCTGATATGCTGAAAAATTCCATTTATTTAAATATAGTACGATTTCAGCTTTTATTTTTAAATGGGTATCACATCCATGCATTTTAGAATTATACTGGTACAAAACATTTTTCCATTCGAGGTAATATTAACTTGGATGTGATAAGTAATGCACATTGGATATTAGGCTGCCAGTTAACATCTCATTAATATATACTAGTATGCAAAACATTATTACACATAACACAAGATGGCATTTGAAATTATACTGGTAAAAACATTGTGCCATTCGAGGTAATATTAACTTAGATAAGTAATGCACATTGGATATTAGGCTGCCAGTTAACATCTCTTTAATATATATGCAAAACACTATTACACATAACACAAGATGGCATTTGAAATTATACTGGTAAAAACATTGTGCCATTCGAGGTAATATTAACTTGGATGTGATAAGTAATGCACATTGGATATTAGGCCGCCAGTTCACATCTCTTTAATGTGCAAAACACAATCCAGGGCTTCTAGATTATGGTAGCCCCACTCCCATGGCTAGTGATATTCATTGATGGGCTAGTAAATAACTACTATTGCCATGCGCGATGGCCAGTGATTTGTTTTGGTCAGATGTTGCAGTTAAAGTTTATTTTGTAAATATAAATATCCTGACCCCACCACACCCCAACCCCCCAATGTTAGTATTTCTAAGCTCTATCTCCCACTTTAGGTGACATATCTGATTATTACTATTATTTAGTAAACTTGTTTTAACTTAAAAAGTAAAGTAGGGCTAATGGATTTTTAATTGTGGCTAGTAAATTTTTAAAATCACTGATCCCATGGCTAGTGAATTTTAAAAACATTCTAGAAGCCCTGCAAAAGTATTACGTACACATAACACAAGATGGCATTTGAAATTACAGTGGTAAAAACGTTGTGCCATTTGGATCAGTATTATCGGAGATGTGATTTTTCAGTTTTTCCACAATTGCTGAATGGCTTCGAGTTGATGCTGCCTCGCCGGAGGTTGAAGGTCAGAATGAGAGTATCATGAAGGATAAAGAAAACGAAAGTCCAAAGAAGAAAAAACAGAGAATTGGATTTCGGGATCGAAAGGTATAATTTAAGTATAGTGTAGGACACAATTAGGGCTGTCATGTTTACATGTTTAAACAGTATCGTTTCATTTAGGCCATCTAAACATTTATTAAACTTGTAAACATTTAAAAATGAAAATATCATGTGTTATATATGACTAGAGATTATATATTGTTTCTCATTTTTTGTTAATAAGTAAATAATATATAGTTTTTTAAAAATAAAAAAATTTGGTATCTAGTATTTTCAGTTTTAAAATAATGCCTATATATATATACATGTGTGTACATATATATGTTTTTAATTTCTATTGAGTTTTTTTAAAGGTAGCTATGATTTTGATTTTTCTAAAAAAAAATGTTTTTGAACACAAAATTCTTTAGATGATTATTAAAGTTCACAAATACTGTGTCAACTAGTCAGGGTTTTCTGCTAGAGGGTAAAATGGGTATGGTGCCCTATCAATTTTTTTAAATGTTTTTACATTTTAACAAAATTAATTACTCTTATCATTGCTGAATGATTTTCTTAACCCTAACCCTAAACTTAACCCATTTTCTTTCTGGGGGAGGCCCCCCATACTCCTTGTTGACTGTGGTTGCATTCTGTTTCATAGGGCTATATCCAAACATTTCTTTGTGATAGAAACACTGCCAGTATTATATTATGTTTTATCCTATCAGTTTGTATTGACGTATTGTAATAGATTAAAACAAGGTTATAAATGTCATATGTGTAGGTCCTGTATATCACTAACTAGTGTTAATTTATTGGCTTAATCGTATAATATAGTCGAGTTAAACAAATAATAAAATATCTCTTTCCCTCACTTTTAGATGCATTACAGGATAAAGGTCACAACCAGTTGAGAATGTAGAATATTGGTTTTATCCTGTTCTGACTGTTTGAAATTCTTGATTTTTGCTTTCACAGGATAAAACTAATATCCTACATCATTAACTATTTTTCAAGTATCTATGTCATATAATGAAATATGCTTTTGAGATGGCCGTATTTATATTAACTGTTGTCCAGGAAATAATCCAGTGTGTCATAGTACCACATTCAGGAATATTCGCGACTCACGATTGACAATTTTATGCTAAACTATGATGTATTCAGCTTAATTGGCGATAAAATTAACTTAGTCGAAAAACAAAACAAAAATAATAAAGAAAAAGGAATGAAGGGGAAAAAAAGGAAGAAAGCTTATTGAACAAATTTTTCAAGTGGAAAGTTAATATACTACACTGTTCAACCCTCTATTATTTCTGTAAAGTTGAAGTATGGTATACATGTTTAAGAAACAATTATCATACAGACCTGCTGAATTATTCCTAGTAATTTTGTTATGGTTATTTTTCATCAAGTGTTCTATCTGCATTTGATCACACTTAGTTACTAGATAGTTCAATATTTGGCCGTTTAAACCTGTATAGCTTCGTTTAATAGGTTCCGTTTAAATGTTTACAATATTTTGTAAACAGGATAGCCCTAGACACAAGGAACTGCAACCCCAACAAACCCCTCCCACACACACATACACACAAAAAACCCATATAAAAAAATCTAGTTTGGATGAAAATCTTTCCAAAGAACATACTTTTTTTTGGGTTAATATTAATATTAGGAAAGCAATGGATTGTTCTCATATTATTTCTAAATGAATTGGCCTATAGTGTATGACTACACAATAATCACTTTGGAACATATCTTAACTGACATGAGGAACTAGACTTAATAGTTTCTGGCACTCATCCTTTTGTAAATGGTTTGTCTGACACTTGTCTCAAGAAAATCAGTCCTTGGGGAGAGCTTTAGTAAGCTCCAAGGATAGATTTTCTTGAAACAAGTGTCAGAAAAACCATTTACAAAAGGATGAGTGCCAGAAATATTTTCTAGTTCATTCATGCTTATAATTTTATTATAACTATTATGAAATTAACTGCATTTTATTTTGTACGGGCGTCGTGGTTAGGCCATCGTCTACAGACTGGTACATATGTAGGTACTGGGTCGGATCTTAGTCGGGGGATGGGATTTTTAATCCAGATACCGACTCAAAACCCTGAATGTGTGCTCTGCAAGGCTCAGTGGGTAGGTGTAAACCACTTGCACCGACC
This sequence comes from Dracogyra subfuscus, assembly GCA_016106625.1. Lineage (NCBI taxonomy): Eukaryota > Metazoa > Mollusca > Gastropoda > Neomphalida > Peltospiridae > Dracogyra > Dracogyra subfuscus. The sequence continues at coordinate 13,347 of JAECMU010112308.1, forward strand.
AGTCATCCATAATTGGCTCAACAAAGGCCATGGTTTGTGCTGTCCTGCCTGTGGGAAGCACAAATAAAATATCCCTTGCTGCCTGTCATAAAAAGAGTAGCCTGTGTGGTGACAGAAGGTTTCCTCTTTAAAAAACCAGTGTCA